>JAKTPS010000249.1:0-14854 GCA_030556275.1 Lipomyces sp. NRRL Y-27488 | reverse complement strand
TCAAGGTGGCGGGTTGGGAGGAACTGCCTCTATAACTTTTGACAGGAACTGTACATACATGTTGTACTGTACAAACTATATCCAGTTCGAGGACGGAAGTGGAGAAGCATGTGAGAATGACCAAGTGGAAATTGGTGTGACCGTAGTCGGCATAACGCCTGGTAAATTGTGGCACATCCGTCTCCTTGGCGACATTGCCAGCACATTCTGCACGATTCCGGTCCAGACCTGGCTTGTAGGTCTGTTCCCTTTGTGCAGATATTTTTCTTTATGTCCGCTCTTTTTTTTAAATCGACTTAAAATCACGCGAGGCACGATGTGCCATGGAAATACCGATTCCTTGACTCTGTGATGGTTCAAGGATATGGCCGAAAAGAGCTTCGTCTTCTCTGGGAAGTGCTCTGCGCATAGACTTGTAAGCTCAACACCCGACTCTCCGCTAGAGTCTCGGCCAGGGCCCAGGTCCCACCGGATAAGCAAAACAGACTAGCTACAGCTGAGCTAAATGTCGGGCAAGGTATGGCGATTATGTCTCGTGTCTTTATGTATGACCGAGTCGCCCGTGCAAGAAATAGACATAGCGGCATTTTCGCTTGGTGTCAGTATTCCATCTAACAACGGCAACTTTGTTTAGTTCAGATTTCTAATGGTATCATACATAATTATTCCTCGAGTCCGGGCCATAAACATAAATATAGTAAACTATTATCTATCCTACAACGGCAGTCCCTTTTCTGTGTTCAAAATCGAGTATGACCACAGTGCGGTGACCGGAGTAATTATTCCCCGGGCCCCGGGCTATACTAGTCAGCCGACAGCCGCGCAATCATCATATACACGCGGTGGTTGAATTTCCGAGCATGACAAACGTTAATTATAGAAGTGACCTTCTGAGCCAGAGTAGAAGTCCTCTTTTTCTCAGTGACTCGGTGGCGGTTCTGAATTGCAGATATATCTACTGCGGGGGTTCTTTTAGGTCAAGCGATTAGTTATCTGTCGTTGTCTATCATGAGCGCTGACCACCTCTTCGTTCTCTTGCATGGGTAAGTGTCTGAGTAGAGCGTACGGAATCATTTGACGAAATGCTGATCGCAGAATATGTATGATAACAGGCTATGGGGAAATCCGACGCACATGAATAAAGTGCGAGAGATTTTGCTTGAATCACGCCCTGATGTGAACGTACTGGTGGTCCCCTCATACAGTGGCAATTTGACATACGACGGCATTCGTGTCTGTGGCGACGGAGCCCTTGAGCAGGTTAGTAATTTCCCGGGAATGAATGTCTGATAAGTCCGCTAATTTGCGAGTAGATTCAACAACGGATAGAAGAAATCGAGTCTGAAGATGGCACTTTGGTTAAGAAGTTTAGCATTGTGGGATACTCATTTGGCGGTCTTGTCGCGCGATACCTTGTCGGGGAGTTATACCATTCGCATTTCTTTGATAGTGTGACGCCGATGAATTTCACTACTTTTGCAACTCCGCATCTTGGAACTTACAGTGCGAGTAAGGGGATTGGAAGATCATTATATAATTTCTATGGCCAAAAGTTTCTCAGTCAGTCCGGTCGCGACATGTTTCTTGGCGATGGTGGTATGTTGCCCGAGCTTGCCGATAAAGAGGGATACTATTACCAGGGCTTATCCAAATTCAAACGGTTGTCCTTGTATGCAAACATTACCAATGATCGCTCTGTTCCTTTTTTCACGGCGTTCATCACTGTCCGAGACCCGTTCAAGGATTTGGAACATTACCAACCTCGTCATCTCAAAGATCTATCACTTCCTGTGATTGTGGACTTAACAAAACCTCTGAAGCAATTAGCTGTGCCAGTCAAGCGCTCATGGTCGACAAGAGACTATTTATTTTTTGCTGGAATCTTTACTATAGCTCCTCTTGCTGCAGTCGTTGCTCTAACGGCGATCACAACAGCAGCTCAATTCTCAGAGTTTCGAGTTAGTTCGTATTTAGAGAAGAAGTCGTCGAGGAAGATGTTGGTCGGAATACCGAGCAATATGGGCACTTCAAGGCCCACTAACCACCATGAACGCCAGGCGAGCTTTTCGCAAGATGTCATCGAGGACATTATGGACAAACTTGGCCCGACAGAGAGCGAGAGCGCAACAATACACGAGTCTTCTGATCTTCAAACTACGATCAATCCAGATGGGTCGGATTCATATGTTGCTCTATCTTCGTCACTTACATCAAGGAGTACCCACTCTACTATGCATAAGAGGACAAGCTCGTCCAGTTCTATAAGTTTCCTATGCGAATCTCTGGTGGATCAAAAAACGACATCTACATCGTCCTTGAAGTCAAAGTATGCGGAATCTCTCGATTTGGACGAAAAGCAGTATGAGATGTGTGAAACTCTGAATAGGCTGCCGTGGAAGAAGTATGCTGTCCAGATTCACGAAACATTTCATTCACATGCAGCTATTGTCAATCGCAAAGGACAGCTAAAAGAAGGCACTGTGGTTATAATCCACTGGGCTAAGAGGATTGTCGATTGAAATATTGAGTCAAGTTAGTTGTTATTCGATCTATTTATGGGTTTATGTCTTTGGTTTTTGCATTGGTTGCTAGGAGTAGATTCGCTGAAGGAGTCCAATTAGATTGATAATTGTTTGTTTCGCATTTTTATCGTGAACGAGAGTTAGAAGTGCACATGGCGTACGAAATACATAACCGTACGAACAGCAATATAACTAGCTCTCTAAATGCAAGCAGGTAATACATTCCCCGCATATATCTAATCAGTAGACGCCAACCCAGAAAAACTATGAGTCGAGTTCCATTGCAGCATGTCCCTGAGAGCGAGCCATAGTAGTAGAAACCGCATTATAAAACAATCTTTTCTGTCGAGAGACGAGTTTAGTTGGCGTTCAGGTTCTTGAAAAATGCAGGGTCGTCGGCCAGTATCTCCTTGACAATGTCGAGTCCTCCCTGAAGCTCACCGTTGACATATAGCTGTGGGAACGTTGGCCAGTCGCTGAACTTCTTGAGCCCTTGACGAACGCCATCATCCTTCAATATATCAAAAAATCCAAATCTGCTCCGCGTATATTAGTAAAGAAGATAGGACATACTGCTTTATTACGACAAAGCCGGGGGCTGGCTGTCACCTACCTGACTTGATTCTCTCTGAGAATGCCGACGAGCTGCCTGCTGAAACCGCACTGTGGCGCGGCTGGTGTGCCCTTCATAAACAGCATAACGGGGGCTGCACTGACGAGTTTCTTTAATCGCGTGTTCAAATCCTCCTCTGTTGACATCTCCGTCGTCGAGTCGTTACTGGGAACCGCAATACTTGGAGTCGTTGCCGTGGAAGCGGTCCGTCCAGAGATGTCTTGAATTACAGTCGATAATTCCTTGGGGTCAGCACCTGAGAGTTCACGGATAACCTTGCCATTTTTGATAAAGACAAAGAAAGGAACTGCAGAAACCTCAAAAGTCTCTGAGACCTCGGGATGGGCTTCCGCATCCACAGAGAGGAAGGCGACGTCCTTATATTGTGTTGACAGGTAGCTGAATACAGCATTCATTTGTGTGCACGGCGCAGCCCTGTACATATGCTCGCCATTAGCAGAAATGTACATAATATCGTAAGAAGTATGCATATTTACCAGGGAGTATGGAAAGATATTGTGATTGGTGTGGCGGCTGGCAATGAGGTCGTATACTCATTAAACTGAGACTCGCTCGTAATTTCGACCACAGACATATTTCTTTCTAAAATCTCGATATGCCAGGTACCAAAATGCTGAGGAAACCAGAGCCGAAGTGGTGTCTTAGGAGCACTGGGCTTCTAGAAATAAAGAAATCGGGTCTGACGTAAGAAAAAATGGGAAGAGAGGTCAAAAAAAACCTGACGCAAGCTCACGGGGCATCGCCATCTGATAAAAATGGGCCATTATTAATCGCACACCTCTCGCACAAACTTTCACTATACATCAATTTCCTCTTTTTTGTACTTGCTTATACCAGAGTTCAGAATCCATGTGAGTCATCACTCTATCTATTTCGGAGAAGGCTTTAAGCATCAATAAAGCTTTTCCAAATCTTGGATTTTGGCTGCAGTGGAGCGGGACAAAAAGGATTTCGAGACAAAACCAAAGGGATTTTTTGAAGCACAAGTACATAGACTAAGTGTAGTTTAACGGAGACACGGAATAGCAGTCGGATGGTCATTCAAAACGTCACTAATCTAGCAATTTTTTTCTTTTCCAATTAGCCTTGGAGAGATCTGGTTTACGGTGAAGCTCTGCCTATTGCGGACATGTTGGGTTCGTCTTTGTTTGAGACTGCGAATAAAGCACCCACATTTCGAAATTCTTGGAGCGAATTCCCCGGTGGTGTAACGTATGGATTCCTAAACATTCACTCTTCAGAGCCACAGAAGAACTAAAAAGGCGGACAAGAAAACCGTGAATTAATTTGGAAGAAAGAAAATTGTAGATTAGACACGTCCAGAGCAAGCAGGAGGATCAAGTGAACAGTCATACTCTCACTACACTAAATAAGCGCTGCTTAGCTATCCGAAATCTGAAAATTCAGGAAACGTCATTTAATTAGCAATCTAGATGGTCAGCAGTCTAGATGCACAACTTCCTGCGATATGGGTGATACGTTCTTACAATATATCGTACAGTATACAAAGAGCTTCAAGGCCCCCCTAAATCCAAACAATAACATCAGAATAAGCAACCAAATTTGCTTACTACTTCTTCTCCATGTCATCAGAATCACTGCCGACAATGAAATCTCCACCATTTACGCCTACGATCTCAGCAGCACCACCCTCTTCAAAGTCACTAGGTTTGCCAGGAGGATAAACGGCTTCGACGTACGTCTCAGCAGCAGGGAAGAAGAAGCACAAAGCCCAGTATACCAATGCGCCAGCACCAAATCCATAGAAAAATCCAAGGTTATACAATCGGGAAACGCCAACCGAAATCTTAATGCTCGGGGTGATAGCATTGATAAACCCCGGAAGTAGCGGAACCCAACCACATGTGAAAGCGACCACGGATCGCCAGTTGCATCCCAGTCTGTTATAGCGGTAAATACCATGTGGGTTGTAAAGCTCGTGAACGTCGTATTTGAGTCTATGCACTAGCCAGTAGTCCGAGAAGAGAATGCCCGCAATAGACGACAACCAAATGGAGTATCCGGACATGAATGACAAGAAAGCAGACGCAGAGGTCAGAATATTCCAAGGCGTAAGAGCCCAAGCACCAAGAAGGGCCGCAATAATTTGACCACGTCGGATGTTGATATACTTAGGGAACAAGCAGTTCAGGTCATTAGCGGCAGCAATCGAGTTAGCTGAGATGTTCTGACCAACTTGCGCAACCAGAAAAGCAATGGCGCAGAAGGCTGCCGCAGCACGGCCCCCTCTCGATGTCCAGTTATCAATGAGAAGAAGAGGGTCCCAGAAAATCTGGCCATATACTTTCAAGGAGCCAGCAGCACCGACAACACCCATGATAGCCATGACAACGTTGGAAAACGGTAGTGCAAAAAGCTGGAACAAAATTGAGCTCTCGGTGCGTGTGTATCGAGAATAATCCGAAGCGTTCGTTGCATATGTTGAGCCGCCACCCAGATTGGAGTACAGACAAGCCATAAAAACCCAAGTCAGCTCACTGCCGTGAACGGTGTTGCCCTGAGCAAACAGTGATTCTCCAGGCATGCCATTAGCCTTATTGATGATCCACCCCATGATAGCAAAACCGCAAATGGGAGTCAAGCAGCACTTGAACATGAAGTACCAACGAGTGTTCTCCACACGGATCAAATGGACCGGAACGCAGCAAAGGAAGTACAGCAACCAGCTGATCATGAACTGAGTGTCAATATTTGCCGATTCAGGAAGGCCATTATGCAGATTACGGAATTGCGGCCAGATAGCAAAAAGAAGCGAGCCTACAGTAAGTACGGTCAATTAGAAACAGTCGTATGTAAACAAGAAATGACCTCTAGAATACATACGCATGCATTCAGCACCGGTGTAAGTCTGGATACCGTACCAGAAAATGCCGGTGATCATACGCATGAAAACCATGCAATACGAGAAGTAAAATCCAAAGGGAACGCGAGAGAATACAGGGAAGCACACATGGTATCTCGCGCCAGGATGAGCATTGAACGTGATGACAATACCAATCAGAACATTGGCCAGAGCAATATTGACGAGCGAAAGGCGCCACGAAAGGCCGACCTCCATAAGAGAGGCGGCTGCACGCCAACCACCAGGGGCAAAAGCGTCCGAAAGCCAATATAGAGCCAAGTTATACCAACGCCACGTACGACGCTCCCAAGGGACAGGATCAAGATCTTAAAGAGGATCATAAGCATGCCATTCAACTTACATAAAAATATTATTTGATGCTCACCTTCATTACTCCTGCGAGTCGAATTGCTGCTGTCCAGCTCAAGCTTTTTCAAGAATTTCTTGAATCCAGTCGGAGGAGGACCATCAGAAACATCGGCCGACGCTTCGCTAACGTAGATAGATTTTTCGAGTTCGCCGTCCACAGCCATGGCTTGATGTCACAACAACGAAATCACGTAAACATAGACGACAAGAAAGCAGTTATAGACGATGCAAGAGACAGCTTTATAGATAACTGGCACCAGCCAGTTGACTGGGCCTCAGCCATGGAACTAAGGAGACAGATGCACATGAAGAGGCGAGTGAAGGTGGGTCTGTATGATCCATGAGGCTTTCCGCGCGAGGCTTACCGCCACGCACTAACCTTATCGCTCTTTACATGCAGGGAATTCGGTGAGAACAGAACTTAACTTGGCGGAAGAGCTTATCTACTTCATGTACGATACTAGTTGGTATCTACCCCTATACCCTCCGCCCCAAAGATACCTTCGAGTACTGTACCCAGCTGCGCTGAAAGCTGAACAGGAGTTGAGCTTAACACACGCCAAGTTTCCTTTAAGCCCTGACAAGAACACAAAACACTCAGCACAATGTGTATTGTTAGTACCATAGCAGATAAGCTAACCTAAATGGAGTCGAACAACTCCTTTAATGCCCGGGTAGCAAATTGCATATCTTCAGTTATAACACTATCAACGATAGTAGGAGCATTTTGACTCCTATAGTGAAGTGGTTCGCAGCTTACCCATTTTTATCCAAATATCAACGTGAAGCATGCTATTTAACTACCATTAACTTAAGATTACTAATTTAGCAATGAGCAAGAGTTTTTGATTTCTTGTGTATTCTTGACCGCCACAAGGAATCGAAAGCGGCGGCATGAAACTCTCTATTGTATGGGTGCTCCTTGTTCTCCAAGGCTCGTTTGATAGAGACGCAGACCAGCCAAGCTTATGCCAATGTTATCTTGCGCACGGATCAAGAAGCTGACACCGCCCGTTGCTCGACTGCCACGCACCAGCCACGCTCCATCCTCTGCGATAGGAGGGGCCATGTCTATATGCTGATCGGAACCTTGTGAAGGGCGTTTTATCTGTTAGATACTTGCTATCAGGGCTGACACACGGATCCAGTTGCTAAGAGGAAGCACGCCGTTCGCTTGGTCAGATACTCTTAGATACGCTGGTACCAAAGACGGCTCACGGTCGCTAAATCGCGATGTTATCAATGAAACGAACACCGAAGCTCCCGCTACTCAATGAGCGCGGGTTACGCCGAATATTCATGGCTTGCATCACTCGTGCGTATAAGTGGCCCTAGAGTTTAGGCCCTGTTTGTTTGTTCTCTTATGACAAAAAAGATTCTTCAAAATAGTTGTCATATGATTTCCTCTATAACCTTCTTGGAATGAACTCTTTTCTTTACGGTATTTTCAGCTGAAAAGAAAAACATGAGGTCTCTCTGTATAATTCATGTTTTCCATGGGAGCTGACCGGCATCACAATTCTTTAAAATCGAAATATTTCTGAACGACGCTAGTGGGAAATCCATAGTTTTGGCGCTGATGTTGGCTGATGAAATCTATAGGTTGAAGCAAAATAGAATTTTTCTCACAAGCGAACTGGTCAAAAAAAGTAAAGAAATAATTGAAGCTGAAAAGAGTCATGACTCGAAGACTTAAGCATAAAATTGAAGCCACCACGCATGTGCAAACAGAGCGTACTGTGTATCATACGTAGGTGAAAATATAAAGCAGACATGACAATCGACGAGAGTCACAACTGGAATAAGCATATCTGAAAGAAGTCTATTCGAAAGAAGTCATGGCTCGAATACGCACATTTTTGCAGTAGAATTTCATGACTAGACATACAGATCCTAATTATTACCTGCATATAGAGGTCCTCTTTCTCTTCAGACATTCTACAATCTAGCTAACGACCCGTCACTGTGCACCGTGTCACATCTTATCGCACTCGAAAGAGAGCCTAATTAATGTACTCACTCTCGCCTGTGGAATATGAAAGTGCTCGAATATTCTTGTTTCATAGCCTCTCAGTGACGTAAAACAGTGACGTAAAAGGGAACGTATGCGTACTATAGAACTAGCCTGGACGATGTGGATGCTCTTGCTTGATTTGGACAAGGCGTACGATGGACACTGCTCATTTCCGTTACATCGACAAGGAAAGGGCTCGGCGGACGGTTCATGAGCACTAGTCTAGCGATAAAATCTTCTCTGCAAAATTTTCAAGATCTCAAGGCTGGAGGAGAATGAGGATCTGATGCATATTGGATCTTACTCGAATTGGCTGGCGTCGAGATATATGGGTCTCGCTCGCTATGTTGATATGTAGGCCAACTTGATAAAACACACCACTTAACAAACACGAATTGAAATCAACACTTTGTATCCTGAGTCGCTCGCTGCGACTAGAGCAATTTCAAGTACGAATCAAATATCATATCTGCCGGAAATTGATTCTATAGTTGAAGTCCCCTCTGTATGACACACAGTTGTCGTGAGTTGATTGGCTCGCGGTTATTTCCGGCCGAGAGGCCTACTACATGCGCAATGGCCAGGTCTTTCTACCAAAGCCTTCGTGGTTATTTCCGCAGCGGATATAATATCCTGACTCAACGTAGATTTTAAATAAATTTTGTATTTGTCGGTTGCGGGGCTAATTGGTGACGTCGCCAAATCGTCAGAGCATTAATTTGATTGCTATCTAATCGGCTTGTGTCTGAATTGATGCTAGCTCGATCGGAAACAGTTTTACCGTCCCATTCTCCTCATAGCCTCCGCCACTCTCAATCGCTTCGTATTACTATCTAGATCAATTCCAAAGACCTCGCCATAATGGCTTTTCCTACTACTACCCTTGGCAAGGACGGGCCTGACGTCACCGTACTTGGCTATGGTGCCATGGTATGAATCTGTTCATCGCTAGATAGATACAAGAGTGTCTTCAAGAAATTCTCAAACTGTTATATAGGGCATATCGGCGTTTTACGGCACTAAACTGGAAGACGAGTCCGCGTTCCTTGTTCTTGATAAGGCTTACGAACTTGGGGTTACGTTCTGGGACACTGCCAGGATCTACAATGACAACGAGGAAGTTATTGGTCGTTGGTTCAAGCGCACCGGCTTGAGAGACAAGATCTTCCTTTGTACGAAGTTTGGTGTTAATCCTGACACCTGGGTTACGACCGGATCACCAGAGTACGCGAAGCAGTCATTGAACGAATCGTTGGCTAGGCTAGGTGTCGATTATATCGATTTATTTTATCAGCATAGAATTGACCAGACAGTGCCAATCGAGAAAACCGTCGGTGCCTTGGCAGAACTCGTAAAGGAAGGAAAGATCAAATATATTGGATTGTCAGAATGTTCAGCTGAGACTCTCAGACGTGCTGATAAGGTCCATCACATTTCTGCGATCCAGATCGAATATTCACCGTTTTCGCTCGACGCAGAGCATAATGGCTTACTGGCGACCGCGAAGGAACTCGGTGTCAAGGTCATTGCGTACTCTCCTCTTAGCAGAGGTGTTTTGTCAGGCCAATACACTTCACCCGACGACTTTCCCGAAAACGATTGGCGTCTCTCAAACCCTCGCTTTTCGAAAGAGAACTTTGCGAAAAACTTGAAGCTCGTGGACGGTATCAAGAAAATCGCCGAGGCGAAGGGTGCCACGCCGGCGCAGGTTACATTAGCGTGGTTGATTTCGCTCGGTATGATCCCAATCCCTGGAACTACGAAGGTCCCAAGGCTGGAGGAGAATGTAGTCTCAGCCACCTTGGAGCTCACTGAAGAAGAGAAGAGGGATATCAGAGTTCTTGTCGAAAACGCGGATATTTATGGAGATAGATATGCATCCTCGTAAGTGTTTGAATTTGTTTCATTTATTTATTCTGCCTAACTGACTGTTACTTAGGGCCGGTCTGTATGCGGACACGCCAGAGCTGTCGGCTTAAAAGCATGCTGGATTATAGTATCTGGAATGTAGATATTTCTTTAGCTTCCTGAAAATTAGCAAACGAATGGTGTGAAATTGATATTTGACTACAATAATGCCGGCGATTGATCGCTTCTTTCAACAATAAAAAGCGGCTAATTAATTCGTCCACTAGCTCCGTTCATGTGTAGTTCTAAGTTAGAAATGGCTGCAAGCCAAATAACTGTATCGTAAATGATCAACTTCATCGGGGCTCAATTAGTGAAGGATTGGGATTGGGAGCGTGAAGGTCTGCTGCGCACGGGGCAGAGCGGATTATTCGGGAGCCAGTGCGCCGTCATTCTGGTTCCCCCACGAGTGGCTAGCCGTGAGCTATATATTTCCTTCCCACATTTCACGCGAGGGTATGTATTTGGGTTACTTTTGAATCGAATACTGGCATAAACAAGAGCCAATTTTTCAAAGATGTTCTACGCTGATAAATTTCTTGAGGTATTCCCCCGTTTTGATCAGTCTCCGATTGGGCCCTGCTGGGACGAGCTACTGGAGACGTTTCTCGAGTTCGAAAAGGAGCTGCAGTTTGATTCGTTTTCTACCGAAGCCGACGCACTTCCCCTTGCTCAGGCAATTCTGTCTCTGTCACCCAGGGCTGCCGGCCAGCTGGATGCGCGAGGAGTTGTTGTCGCCATTATAATCAACTCCAACCTTGTGCTCTACCTTGCGCAGGATGGGACTTCTGCGGACAACTTCGAATGGATTCAGCGGAAAGCGCGCACCGTGACGAGATTCGGCAAAAGCTCGCTGTACATGGGGTCGTCATGTCGCGCGGCCGGAACTATATTCAATGACAAGTTTTTGTTATCGCCGTCGGAGTATGCCGGCGTTGGAGGCGGGTTCCCATTGAGAGTAAAGGGCGTGGAATATCCTGTCGGGGTTGTTGCTGTGAGTGGATTACCACACGAGCAAGACATGGCTTTGCTGGTTAATGGCCTGAAAAAATACTTGGATAGCAAGTGAGTGATGCAAATTTGTTGGTGCTATAGATACTTGGAGTTGCAGAAGAGAGAGAACGAGATGTCAGATTCGTCAGTCAAATGAAGTTATCATCGCCTACTCTTCCGAAGAACAGCAATCCACAAAAGTAGAACCCGATCTAGAAGTATAAAGAGAGTCTATTGTCCAGTTTGTCATTAATGCTGGCCATCTAAATTGAGAATAAATTTTTGACCAGCATTCGACTGAACATGGGAGTATAATTTCAAATGTTAAAGCACAGAAGTTCAGCAACTGCCAATAATAATATATACGTAAAGTCTCTATATTCTCGCTAAACCAATCTAAATTACCATTTCCCAGTCATATGCCAAAAATGTACAAAAAAACAGAACGTTAAACACAGATTATTAATCCTTCTTTTCAGAGACAACATCCTCATCGCTGAAGGCCGCATCGATGTTCTCGTCCGGTTCACCGTGGTCCACGTGTCTGGCGTCGATGATATCGGCATCCGGATAGACAGGGTTCTCAAGCATCGTCTCCTTTGCCGGCCAAATTCGGCAGACAACATAGTAGCTCAGCATGGCTGAGAAAGTGCCGTAGAAGTAGCCAAGGTTGTACAAATGAGTCACGCCAGTTGAAACAGTTACACTGGAGTTAACGGTGGGGATGAAACCAGGAAGAAGAGGAACCCAGCCAACGAAGAAAGCAAATACCGCCCGCCAATTGGTACCGTACTTATTGTAACGATAGATGCCGTCCTTGTTGTACATCTCCCATACGTCGTACTTCCTCTTGTGCACAAAGTAGAAGTCAGACAGCAAAATACCAACAAGGGGACCAAGCCATACAGAATAGCCCGACATAAAGTTCAAGAATGAAGAAGCACTGGTAAGAATGTTCCATGGAGTCAATGCCCACGAACCAATGAACGCAACAATGATCTGGCCACGTCGGATGTTAATGTATTTCGGGAACAAGCAGTTCAAGTCATTGGCAGCAGAGACGGAATTGGCAGCAATGTTCACACCAATCTGCGAGACGAGAAAGAAGAAGGCGCAAAAAAACGCGGCAGCACGTCCACCACTCGAAGTCCACATATCAATAAACTGAAGAGGATCCCAAAGAATAGTGCCATACAAAATTTTGGAACCAGAGGCCATAACTACACCAAAGAAGGTGATCAAGCAGCCAGTGGCGGGAAGTACAAAGAGAGTGACATAAGCCGACCTATTTTCTTTGGCGTATCGCGTGAAATCCGGAACGTTTACGGCAAGTGTGGACCAAGATCCAATGTTGGAGTACAGGCCAGCCAAGAACGTCCACGCAAGAGTTGAGCCGGTCAAGGTAGTTTTCTGCTCCCAGATGTCAGAGCCGCTAACACCAACTTTATGGACAGTCCATCCCAGAATGGCAAACCCAATGATAGGCGTGCTGATTGATTTGATGGTAAACAACCATTTCAGATGGCGCATAGGCACGAAGTGAACTGGCAAGATGATGAGGAAGTAAACGGTATATGCAGTCATCATCTGAGTGTCGATATTTGCGTTCGCAGCCATGGTGTTCTTCAGAGTGCGGAAGCTTGGCCAAATAGCAAAGATCATGGATCTGACGCACTCTGCACCAGTGTAAGCCTGAATACCATACCAGAAAATGCCAACAATCATTCGCATGATAATCATAAGATAGCTGAAGTAGAATCCAAAAGAAGCTCGCGATTGAACTGAAAAGTTCACATGATAGGTCGAACCAAATACACCATTGAAAACAATGTAGAAAGCAACAATAAACTGAGCAAATGTAACGCAAAGCAGTGCGTCTCGCCACGAGAGACCGACATCCATAAGCGAAGTAGCGTTACGAAATCCGGACGGAGCCATATTATCACTGATCCAGTACATAACGTAGTTGTGCGACCTCCAGGTTCGGTTTTGCACCGGAACAGGATCCAGATCTGTCAACATTGTCAGCATAGAACAGGTTCGTAACAAGCATCTTAATACACATACCAGCATTGGAGTGTCGAATGGCATCAGCACTATTCAGTTCAATGCGCTTGAGCATTCGTCTCCACAAGCCTGGCTCAGCGCCTTCCTCTACGGCAGAGGACTGGGAAAAATTTTTGTCTGAAGACATAGTGGAACAAATCGGTCGCCAAGTAAACTGCAACTAAACAAAGAGAATGGAAGCCGCGTAGAGCCGCAATAGACTGAAAGACTGGCAAACACAGGAAACGGCGCGATGGAGACGAAAGCAGAGGGATGAAGGAGCTCTTTATATACCGTTTGACAAGAGAGTGGAAGAGCTCTCGAGATTGAGTTGATGCCAGGAACTCCATGGGCTGTGAGCAATGTCAAGTTGAGACAAGCTTTGTATCGTGTCGAAAAGATAAGAGCAAAGCTTTGTTAACACGGCAAAGAGTCGGCAACTTTAGATTGCGGGTGTGGTGACCACCCACTCTCAGCGGTCCGACACTAATCTTTCTAAAGAGTTTTCGGAGATAGCCATGAGCTGTCTGCGAAGGATCTCCTAAATTTCCCTTTGCCCAGCAAAAATGCATCACCAGAATCTGTCTAAATGACCCAGAGGACGATATTCTCCAGTATTTGTGCATCATATGCCTTGCGTAAAGTCTTACGTATGAGGCGCGGTGGCTTATTGTCATTTCTTGGGTGGCGCTCGGAAATAGTCCCATGCGCAGTAACCATTCGCGGCGCCAAGACCCGTGGAAGCCCTTTCTAGCACGTGCTTTTTGTCGACAACTATCCTCCAAAACATATTTCCCGGACTACGAAAACGTGTTATATAACTCTAGCAATTTCCGCTTGAGGTTTACAAGACCAGTCATAGTTTTGCACGTAGTCATCTTCACAATTCAGCTATGACATAACCGACATGGAGACGTCGCTCCAATGTCCTTGCCATCATCTCTGCCAAACCACTGACTCTATCATACAGCAATAATAATTGTCGGTGGATAGTAGATTCACGCAACTTACACACCACTTTTGTTCGGTCTCATATTTGGACTGGGGTAATCTAATGGACCAGGAAGTTGATAGCTCGGTACGATTGATATTTCAAGCTTTGGTTGAGCTTCAGGGGCTAATAGAAAAAGAAACTGAACTGCGCCTGTCCTCTGATCGCGTGAGAAATATTGGCGCTTTTTACCAGGAGAATGATTCATGCTCTATGACCTCGTTAGACAAACCAACTAGTTAGAAGTTAAACCAGCTAAGTAAACAGCGCAACAGCAGATTGAACCGATTTCTGTGATAGACGCAACCGGTTGAAGTTGTCAAGTAGATAAGCCAGTCAGAGAAGGCCAGTCATGCCACTCTGTGATCGACACGCTAAAGCGTACGACAAAACAAACTGTAATGCTGGATGAAATGCACCATATGGATGTATAGTGGAGCCGCACTATGGGGTTAATCCCAGGTCACCATAGTAAAAGCTACCCAGTCGTAATAGCAGAATTGTGGCATAACTG
>JAKTPS010000248.1:0-14878 GCA_030556275.1 Lipomyces sp. NRRL Y-27488 | reverse complement strand
GAGTAACTGTAATTGTCGAGGTATCCATTGTTGCGTCGACAGGGCTCATAACCTATTAGAATCACTGATAGTAGACAAGTGGGCTGGGCGTGTAGAAGTGAGAGACGGTAAAGTTATTTTATTGTACTACTAGCTCATGTTATAGTGTTAGGTTGCACACGGGTTAGGGTCTCGGAGTCATCGGCTATCAGCATGTCATGATAAGCCTTTTAGGATTTCAACAAGATCCGCCCGTCTAGTGACAGGCCAGGTAAATTGACGTAAACACCCCCAGTGCTTCCTGGCTGCTCCCAGCCATCTTGCAATCAGCAATATAGCACTATCTCTGCTTAGGTTTGGTTTTTTGTTTTGAGCACAGTAGCAGACTCGCCATGGTTTTTTCAGTATGCTACTATTAGCACCATTGCCAGGACGCGGCGGGCATAGTCTAGCGGTTTATCTGCTGTAAGCTGGGAGACCAACAATGTGTATGACAGCAAAATTGACAGCAAGAATGGCATTCTCGGGACATGTTGTTAGCTATCCTGAGATGACTGGCGTGATCAGAATTCGATTTGGTTTTCAAGTCTGTCTACTGACTACTGCTATTATTTATTCTTTTTTATTCTTGCAGTTCTGCTACAGTAGAAGATCTGAGTATAGAACCAAGTGAGTGGTAATGGGAAAAGTGTCCTACCAGGGTTGGGCAAGAAAGGAGAGGCAACAAGGAAAGATAACGAGCTTCAGGTTTGGTGATTGTTTTTGCTGTTTCTTCTATTTAAAGTAATATGATCCCTCCTCTCTTTTCTGATTCTCTTGGTTCTCGTTCATACTGCGATTCTTTGTTCTTGTCGTAGGTGCTTTTGCATGCAGTTGTGTAATTTGCAATGCTATATTTTTAACTTCTCGTCCACTCACTTTGAAAGACTGATGTTGCATGATTCTCTCCGGAGCATTGTAGTAGGTCCTTGAACTGCCTGCCGTTGCAATAAGTTTCCACACCTTCCGCGGTCAGAAGGTGCGTAAGAGATTTGAGCATGACTTTGCAGGCATCACGTCATAACCAATTGCTTCTTCGATGATCTTGCCTTTTTTCTTTCAAGTAATTAAAGACTGTCGCACGCTGGTTGTGGGCCGGGCGCGGTTAAACACGGAGCACTACTGCCTGCTACGCAACTTGCTTGAACACCGCCGTGCATGCTCCAGCCACTCGCAAGAGCTCATGTGAGTCGCATAGCGTACGTCTCTCATTATTGTGTGTATGAGGATGGATGTTGATCACGCATGGCTCTCCGGCTTCAGGTTTGTACTTTTTCCATATAAAGAAATACAGACTATGATATATTATTGTAATTATTTCCATAGCAAAGCCAGACAGTCACCGCAAACGCCAGAATGCAATCCATGCAAAGAAATATATCAATGGCGCCATTTGTACATAGCGAAAAAAAAAGCATATTCACCATATTCCCTAACCATTACTAGACACCAACTTGGCACACACCCCACCACCAGAGCAAATTCGGTCAGTCCTCGCGCCACTTGACCGTGCAGAGCTGCTCTCCAGATGAGCTCCGGCTGTAAAAGATATTTAGTGCTGTTGAGAGTCACGGCTGTTACACAGCACAAAGTTTATGACACAAGTAATTAATGTGACTCTGATACAATGATACAATCAAAACTTCTATTCCTTAAGCAATTCTATTCATGTTGTTGATTGGTACAAGCGATACAAATAATTATGTGTTTCTTTGTGTGTGAAGTTCGATTGAGTTCTTGTCCCACTCCAGAAATGATGCAATGCTTTCTGTGCTGGTTGGCCGTTAAGCGAGATTGAATACTACAACAATCTGATACAATTTATGTTACAGAAATATTTGATAAAACAAATATTATGAAGATATAATATGATACAAGTATTTTATATTATTAACTTATATTTCTTATTAGATACAAGTGTTATTGATGTTGTGAGGCTTCTTGTATGACCTGGCCAGTTGTGCAGATCCTTATGATGTCAGTGGGGTATGATTAAGTTGATTTGTGTGTGTGAACTTTACAAGGTAAAGTCACACTGGATTTCTGCTAATATCTCCTCCACCATGATGTCAGTTATGATGCAAGCTGACAATGATGATGCAAGCTGACACAAGAGGCACATGAGCAAGTAAAGACTATATTATTGTATTAGATAGTATTTAGTCTGGGAAGATTTCCCCAGGTTGCAGAATCAAGGAGCAACCCCACCTATTGTTCACACAAACTCACTCTGCCTATCTGCCGGCCTCATTATTTATGTCAGGCATGAGCAAGCTACAGATGACATTGACATTCTCGTGTCTGATATCAGCATAACAAACCATCTCCAGTTTCTTGACAGCTTCGAGTTGACCAATGGACAGTTCCATTTCAAATCCATTCCACTCAACTTTCTCGCCATGATCGACAACAAGCTTATGGAAGTCATTGGCGGAATTCATGTTTTAAAGGCAGACTTTGCTTTGGGAGTAAAAATTAAGTGCTCCTATCTCCATGGCAATGATGAAAAGGGACAACTGAAGCGAGATTCTGATTTGCTTGATGCTGTCTTCTGGGCAGGAAAGCTTATGGAGGGTGGGAGAATCATTTCAGACTCATGCGCGAAACTGTTCTTGGTTGGATTCTACCATGTGATCTTCCTACGGCAGCACATGAAGGAGAGTCATTTCCAACAGCTGGTGGATGTGGGATTGAGAAAGCTCTTGATCCCATGGGAAGACAACACCCAAGACCAGAGAGATTATTATGCTTGCTTTGCTCCAAAGGAGAGTGACCCTTTCTGTGAGAAATCAAGGTTCACTTGCATGTCATCTGAGCAGTGGAGTCATTTAGATAGTTCTAGAATAAAGTAGTACACTCTGTAGAATATCCTAGAACGTTGTAGAGCTTGCTAGAGCATTGTTTTACCCTAATCCCCATATTGCTAACTCATGATGCCATTAGACTTTTGGCGGTTGGGAGCTGTGTCCCAATATTCAGTATGCTGGAAATATGCCTAAAAGCATCTCCTGGAAATTCCTCAAAAGCCATTTTTCTGGTCCGTGGAGTACACTATTGGAACCGCCTTCATCAGAGCTTTCGATTAAGTATAAGATCATCCCAATCCGACCACTGTAGCCTGAGTTATTCAGGTTTGAAGTTATGGCAGTGTTTTGACTGATTTTGGTGCTCATGTCACGGGGAACCAGACAGAACCCTGACACTCACGTGCACCCACCTATTTGTGTAGTCGGCATATTGATTTGGGATGTTTTGATTGTTATGCACATGTGATCTCAACACTTTACTTGTGCATTTTCTATTTCATTTCTAACAATGCCAATTGTGCAATGCAGCTTTCTCTGACGAAAGATGTTGGAAATCAATGAGTGCAAGGGCAACCCATGCAACCCATGCAACCCATGATTTGTTATACTAAAGACCATTGCTCATCATCTGATGCCAACATGCCCAAATACCAGAGGACAAGTAGCATGGTGAAATGATAATGTCCGCCTTCTCAATGATGCCATGGAATGGATTCTGATAGCTCCAATCTGCCTTGTCCTTCAAGTCATTTGATGGCGACAAGTTCTCTATCAGTGAGAATGAGTCCATATCTGGCCTTATGCTGAACCATATAAAAGTTAAGTTGGGATAAGACTTGGTTGAATTGCACTTCATTAGTCATATTCCGAGACCATTTATAGGACATCTTTAAGTCGCCAGGTAAATGGTTCATCCTATTGCCTGGTGTACATATCTTCTGGCATGAAAAATGCAAAATCATGAGTATATGCATGAATTCTCATTGCAAGAGATTCTTCTGCGAAATAAATCTGGCTTCGATTTCTGACCAGGTGATGTGTATTCGGATAATTCCAAGTACACCTTAGCGACCATCTAACTCGTCCACTAATATAAAATATGAACCAGTCTTGAAAGCCTTGCTCGGAGTTGATTTCCAGAGGAGGTCATGGTGCAATTTCATCATCATGAATATAGACTCTTTCAAGAAGATCGTCATACTCTTGCATTATGGCATTCAGATTAAAAGCCCACCAGCGGCCAACATAATTGCTGTCAGATGCACTATAATTCAGATTTTGTGTATTGGAAGTGCCATGATCCGGCAGAATGTTAAGTGCTTGTGAAGCATATCATGCGTATACCCTGAGAGGGATACACATGCTGATGTGTGTGAACCAAGTGTGAATTGTGATGTGGTTTTTCCCTATAAATGCCCTGCTTCCAACTTGACAAAGCACCATCAACCCTTCTGAAATGCCTCACACTCGTGACCTTCCTCAATGGCCTATCGAAGCTGCCGAAAAGGCTGCAAGCAACATAACTTCTCTTGCGAATGCAGACAGCTGTGACTGGACCAGCCTCAGTCTTGTGATGAAAGCTGCGCCTTTTGTTCTGGCTGATTTCCTCATCACTGGCACAGTCCTGGCCTTCAACTTGTCACCACCTGCTGCGAATGATGCATACTATATCCGCATCACAATCACTGATGACACTGCGGACACATTTAATCGCGTTCTGAAGGACGACAACATCACGGCCTATGACCCTTCAACTATTACTCTGAATGCCCGCCATCATCTCAACACTGCGGTCCCTACTGATCCCTTCGAAAATATTTGAGATCATACTTGTGACCCTATCACCTTGATCCATCCTTCTGCCATTCATGAGGGGGGCACTGTCACACTCGGCTGCACTGCCAAACGATACAACCTCAAGAGCAAACCTGGCATTACACTCAGACTAAAGAGCATAGACGTCCTCCAGCATGAAATCTTGAACTTCGTCAACTTTTAGGATTCCCGTTGGCACCTTCTGCTCATTACTTTCAATAACAAGATATTGTCTTCAGTAACAAATTTATTGTCCTTCACCACTCTCTCCTACTTTAACAACAAGATACTCTCTTCAATTTTTTTCATTTTTTTAATAACAAGATGTTGTTTTTAATTAACAAATACATCATACTTCAGTGCTCTTTCATACTACACCTCCCTCTTTCTAACCCGCAACATACACAGGCCATTCTTCTTTGCATCAACCTTACTTAAACTAACAACCCCCCATCATACATTTACACCAGCTAGCACTTCCCACTGTCTGATGCCTTGCAAACAGCAATATCCAATTTGCATGCTTTAAATGCCCTCCATTTAGCCTCAGTGTTATTGATATCCGTGTTTGTGGACCTGCGTCAGCAGGGTCCCAAAACCTGTTTTAGGTTTAGGTATTTCTGCAATCCGGTTCAATGCAGTAAACAGATGGGCATACAATTGGACATAGTCAACATTGAAATGAGAATATGAAATCTTGCACCTTATTTTAAATCACAATAAAAATCAGCATCGGCTTTCGAAATGGTGGAAGTACTTGAGTATGATCCACCGGAATGTGAGGAAGTTGATCATGATTCCACAGAATTATGTTCAGGTGAGGAATATCATTTGTAGAGGTTGACCGGATCACTAACAAGGACTCGGAGCAGGAACAAAAGAGGCCGGAGTTGTCTGAGAAGGCGATGTATGGCCAACGGTGGAAGCGGCCATGCAGACAGAAGAAACGCGGCAAGGCATTAAATAATTCCGGGGTTGCTGCCAGAATACCCAGACCGTCTTCAGCGATCGCGGCTTCGTCTAAGGCTACACGCCGCCCTAAGCAAATCAACGTCGATCAGGAAGGACCGAGCACGCCATCCTGGGGAGGGGTTAAATACGTCTATGTGGACGCGTCGCTATCCGCCATTCCGGCTCTGGAGTTTGACCACGTCGAATGCGCTCGCAAGCCTGTTTACAAGATCATCCCGCGCGCGTATCCGGCTTTCCACAGGTTTTTTGTCGACCGTCCGCAATACGCGAGGCTTGGCCTTGTCATGCTGGCTTGCTCTGCCAAGATATGGAGTTCTCTTAGACAAGATACGCGAATTTTCGGAAGTCCGAAGCGAAGATTGCATGAGAGCGTGAACCGGAAAAATTCCGTTGCGTTGGGCTCCGCAGTGGTGTCGGGCGAAGGTATGGCTGGTGTTGATCTTGGTGAAGTTATCAATCGCATCGACGAGAGATATGATGGTGGAGCGAGAACATACCATGATTTGATAGCAATTGATGACGACGAGGATAACGATTCAAGCAGCATCATGGAGATCATACAACTGAGTGATGACGGGACAGAGGCATTGGCATATGACGACGACGACGACGACAAAGACAAAGACAAAGACGATGCGGATGATAGCGGCGATTCCGTGATTCTTTGGCTTCCTCTGCTGACTGAGTCAAGTGCTGTTGCTGCTGATGATGACCATTTTGATAGCGGCCTTGGCGACAAGAACAGTGCCCGCGGTATCGTGGAATGGAGTGACGATGCTACGATCCTTCGCAATCCGGAGGTAGACGAGGGTGATGACGCTGAGGGACGTGGCGAAGACATTGCTGCTGCAGACGGAAAGAGCCCAGAGGCTGATCCTGACATGAACGAGTGCGTTTTTTTAGCTGATTTTCAAATAATAAATATATATCTTGCATATGGTACAATTAAATGGTACAATCTATCTCGAACATGTTTCCGGAGAAAGTCCTATTCGTACTCTTCCTCTTCCAGTTCATCTATTCCTACAATCCTGTCCTGCTGCTCGTCCTCCTCCTCCTCTTCGTCGTCTACCTCCTCCTCTACTTCCTCATCCAGTTGTCCCCACAACGTGTGATCAACGTCCTCTTCCTTATCGGCATCTTGCTCGTCGCCAACCTGCTCCAGGACTCCGAAGACGTCGCCGTATAGCGGCCTATTTGTCGCTTCATCGACCGGCGGCTTTCCGTAGCCACCCGGCTGGTATCCCCATTGCGCGCCCGGTGGGATAGGTGCGTTGAGACCCGGTATTTTCAGGCCGGGATAACTTGGAGGAGGGCCGAATCGCTGCATGTTGAGCAGCCATGGCGGGGGCGCGCCGGGGGGTATGTTGAGGGCCGCCACGAGCTCGTCCGAGAGAAATCCGGGCCGGCGGTCCTGCACGTTCATTTCGTGTTCCTTGCCCTCGTAGTAGATCTCGCCAAAGTGTGTCAGCCGTGGCTTTGTTTGGAACTTGAAAAACGCGTCGTGGAGCTTCTGGTAGTCGATGTCTATCCGGCCCATTTTCGGCTGCACGCGCTCGCGCGTCCGCTGTTTCATCGTGGACTCGTCCTCCTTTGTGTTGTCGCGCATGTCCATGATGCCGGTGTGTTTGATGAAGTCGGGGAGTTCGAACGGCGGCTTTTCTATACCGCGTTTGGAGGAAAGATATTCGCGTTTAAAGCTCCAGTGCGAGGGAACGGGGACCGCGTTCTTCGTGGCCTTCACTTGGACGAGGAGGATCGGGTCTTCGGAATCTGCGTCAAACCACTTTAATGATTTTTGTATTGTTAGTCAAAGGAACAGAGGACTTATTGTGACACCTCCACAAGAGACGACTCACCTCCACGACGTCAGGTCGAGGCGCGATCGCTTTCAATTGAGCGATAGATATCTTGTTTAGTTTCCGAAGCTTCTTTTTGCTCATAACCTGTTCCAACGTAGCAGCTTCCTGTTCTTCATCCTGGATGTTGTCGTCCTCATCGCTGTAGTATATCTCGCCTTTGTTTGCGTCTTCGGGAATTTCCTCGTCGTCGTCCTGAGTACCATTGCAATGTTAGATCAGTGACCAAGTTGAGAAGAGCCGGCGAAGCGGCAGGACAGCGGAGCGGTCATACATCGCCGGATTTGAACTTCTCGAGCACGGCTTTATATGCGGCGAAGGCGGGATCATTGAGCGCTTCTTCGAATTCGGATTCGTCCTCGGCGTTCTCGTGCGCAGTTTCCGCGACTGCGTCGTCGTACTCGTTGCTGTTGTATAAATCCTCCTCGCGCTTGACAGGCTGCTGTGGTTGCAATGAAAAATTGTCAGTCGTGTGTTTGTTGGACGGGTGGGGTAAGGAGGGACACTCACCGGCGCGACGGACGATTCGCGAGAGCCCTGAAGTTTGCGTACTTTGGCACGCTGTCGTTTCGCCTGGTTCTTAGATAGTCTGTGCTTTTTGCCGTTCGTGGATATGTCGGAATCGGTCATATTTGTGATGGGTTGATATGATGTTTGGAATTGAATGCATGACGGAACAAAATCAGTTGGGAAGATGGGAGTCCCAAGGTAAATTATTTTTGGTTCGACACGAGCAGACCCCGGGACAATATAGTGGCCTTGCTTGATCTTGCCTGATACAATCCCTACACGATGCAAAGCTGACCTTTGAGACTTTTGAATAGAATGGCGTCCAATTCAATAATGTCTAATTTGCCATATGCAATAGCGCGACGCCGACTCTGCTCCTACCGTCATTTGATTACACCCCGCCATCGTCCTCTGTTGCTGCGACGTTTGCTGTTTAGCACGTCGCCCGCGTACAATTCAAACAGCAATTCTGACAGCCATGAAGGTGTGGTTTCTCAAGGATTTGGTAGTGGTGCGAACGACGCTAGCAGAGGAGAGACACATCTCAACGCCGGCGCACACGAGGACGAGGAGGACGTTGCTCGCGACAAGCAACAGGAGGACGGCATGTACGTTGCTCGCGACGGGCAGCAGGAGGACGGCATGTACGTTGCTCTCGACGAGCATCAGGAGGACAGCATGGACGATGCTCGCGACGAGCAACAGGAGGACGGCATGTACGATGCTCCCGACGAGGAGCCGTGGCCTACGGTCGAGATTGACAATCAGTTCCTGCCGAGCGCTGAGGAGGATGACGAGCAACTCCGGCGACCGTGGATAACAGTCGATATTAACAGCATCGACGTCCGGAAAGCACCACTTGAAGCACCACTTGAAGTACCAGTTGACGAGGATATCGAGAGGGACTCGACGTCCGTCTTCGACGGCGACGAGGATTCGCCCTTGAGCGCAACAACGGAGGCAACGCCCTCCGCATGGGAGAGACATGCCGACCCACTACTCAGTACTACTGTCGATGTGGAGGGCGATAATGAGAACGAGGGGCATGGCGGCCGGCTGCAACGCAATCTTGAGTGGCTCAAGGGCCGCAGCTTCGAGGTCAAGGACTACTCGCCCGATGCCGATCCCGACTTCCAGCGCTTCGTTCTCAAGTGTTGGCCACCTCTCGAGGGTTTCACCCAGTCAAGACGACTGAAGAGGTTTCTGGGAAAGTTTGGTGATCTCGTACAGTTCAACGATTCTGTGGTGAGGAGCATCTTTGTCTGATTGAGAGAAAGAGAGAAAGAGAGTACGCAAAATGAGCTAACGCATTCTTGCTTCCTAGTATTACGAGCGACGTCCGTACAGGAACGGGTACTACTCATTCGCGTATCGGGACCCTGAGGACTTGGTCTACGGTCGCCTTGTCCGCGCATTCCGGAGCTTTCTCAACGTCGAAGGGTACTTCACACGTAGAGCCGCGGCGGATCGCAGAGACCTTCTCAGGAGGATGCAACTTAACCCGCACGCGAAAATGTTGTTCGTGTTGCACCGAAACACCGTTTCTCTGGAAGAACACGGGCTGCGGTCGATGGTTCGGGTCGCGAGGATCGGAAGCGAAACCGACTCGCTGCAAAGCCGGGTCGACATGATGGAGCAGATGGCGGCCAAGTCGATCATGGGGTTTAAAGGGTTCCTGCCTCCGGAGCTGCAATCTCCAGAGCTTCAATCTCCAGAGCTTCAATCTCCAGAGCTGCACTATCGGTTTGTAAAAGATAGTAAAAGATGATCGGTGGTATTGTATCGTTTTAAGTTAGTGATTGAAAAAGTCCGGGTTAGCTTTGAACTACAAGAATCTTGAGAAAGAGTACAGCGAAGACGTCACCTACTAGCACAAAAGAAAAAAAAAAAGAGGAAAAGGAAACCAAGACTCGTACAAAGGAGTATACAATAATAGATACATGGTAAAGTAGTAAGAACACGGTTCATGTTCGCTCAGTACAAAACAACAAACAAATTTTGACTTGCTTTTATTGAAACAATAAATTTTTGTTTTACATTCAGAATCAATTTTTTTTCGGGTTTCCTATGTAATGATTTCTATATGATTTGACTCGGATCAGCTCTGTCGGAAGCCGTAGAGGCTGGCAGGCGCGTTGGATTCGGACGGCTGCAATTGTTCGGTCGGGTCGACGACGGAGAGCACGCCGGCGGCGATCGCGGCGGCGGCTGCGTCGCCGTGGTCGTCATCGGCGAAGACGCCGCCGAGGCCGTTGAGGGGAAGCACTTCTTTGGCGACCCGTTTCCGCTTTGTCGGCGACGACAGTGACGGCGTTTCGCTGCCGGCGGAGCTGCTGGCGTCGGCGTACGGCCCGCCGAGGGTGTTGTACTCTGTCACGGCGGGCGACGAGGTCGAGGGATCGGCGGGCACGAGGACGGTGCGCTTCTTGCCGCCGCGCTTGGGCTGGTAGTCGTGGGGATGGAGCCGGCGGATGTGCTGCTGCTTGTGGGTGGACGACTTGGGACCGCGGAAGATGCGGCCGCAGATGTGGCACTCCTCGGATCTGTATTCGGCCGGCACGTTGCTGTTGTTGTTGTTGTTTGTGTTGGCGTTTGCCGGCGCGGCGTGGGAGTGGGCGGAGGAGGAGGACGAGTTCGAGGAGTGCAGGGCCCCGGCCGGGCCCCCCCTCGCCGTGGCAGACGCGGGGACCGCGGTCGCGACTGCGAGCGCGGCGACTGCTTCGGCGGCGATGGTTGCGGACATTGCTGAGGAGGCGAGCGATGGCGCGGACGGGAGCGAGTCGTGGGAAGCGCCCGAGGGCATCTTGCGTGGCCGGGCAGAGGCGCCGGCAGCGCCGGGCGCGCCGGCCGGGCCGGAGGTGGTGTACTGGTGTTTCCGGGCGCCGGGCACGATTGCGGGATCGATGGGCAGGAAGGCGGGGTCGATCTGGTGCTGCTGTGGCGAGGGCGGCTGTTGGTTCTGGGGGTCGGCGTCGGAATCAGGGTCGGCGGCGAGGCCTGCCAGGTCGCTCGCGGAGAGATGGCGGCTCATTGCGGCGGCGGCAGAGGAGGAGGACAAGGACGACGAAGAAGGAGTCGAGGACGACGACGAGGAATTGGCGGAGCGCAGGTGGTGGATGTGGTGGATGTGGTGATGGTGGTGGTGGTGGTTGTGGGAGGTCGCGGCGGCGGCGCGGGCGTATGCCAGGAGCTTGGCGTGGTGCGGGGACGACGCGGGCGGCGGCGAGGGCGACGCGGACGAGGCGGACGAGGCGGACGAGAAGGACGAGGCGGAGGACGAGAGGGACGAGGACGAGGACGAGGACGGGATTGAGGCGGCTTCGACGGATTCGATGGCGTCGCAGATGGCGAGCAGGCCCACGGACTCGTGGTAGGACATAAGGGCACTTCAGCAGCGACGAGTGCGGCAGGCAGGTGCGGACATCGGACGCGGCTGGGCGGTGTTAGTGGCGGGCCGAGGGGGGAGCATAAGCGCAGACGGGGGATTGGCCGTACCTGAGCGAGTGGAGCGGTGGGGAGTGGGATGTGTGGGCTACGGGGGGGGTGGATATATGGGAAGGGAAGACGGGGAAGGGGGAATCGAGCGAACGGGACGGACGAGCGATTGGGACGAGCTGATTGCTCCCAACGCCCAGCGACTCCCAACCGTCTGTATTAGTGAGGCCCAGTTAGTGACCCAGCCCGCCGCCGCCCCGCCCGCCCGAAACGGCCTCCCCCGTGCTCGCCCGACGCGCGCCTACGCGAAATTGAATAGACTAATGGGTCACTTTTTTACTACGACAATTGCCATATCTCCTAGGCTGACCGGGCGTGGGGTCCTTGTTGTGTTGTTGTTGTTGTCATTGCCGGCGGGCGCTGTGTTGTGGTCCCTGCACGCCGCTCACTGTGCTGGGACAAATCAAGTCTGGCCCAAAGCGCACAACTCGCGACTCCAAAAGAACAAATCCAAAATCAAAACAAACAGCCCAAAAAAGCTGCGTGACTGCTTTTTTTTGTTGCAGCCGCCCTCCCAAGTCACACAGTCACACACAGGTCACCTCCCAGCCGGACGGCTCACAACCTCTAAACTCTATATTCTATTTCCATGTTGATGCTAATATGAACATACAGCCAGTGGTATATCACTCCCTCCGCACACGCTTATTCCGATAATCACTACTACGCCGGCCCCCGCCTCCCGCCCCCTCCCTCCGCCCCTCCGCCTTGTTCTCCCGCATGCCCGCGCCGACAAGCAGGTTCACCCGCGGCGGCACCTTGAAGCCGAACGCGCGGCCGACCTTGGCGAGGTCGAGCTTGTCGACCTGGTACACGGTCTTGAGGTGGTGGCTCGCGTAGGCCTGCACGTACGCGCGGTACCCGTCCCGCGCGCTCTCGCTCAGCCAGTGGTTGCCGGCCACGAGCTTCTCGAGCTGGCCCTGCACGTTCGCGATCCGGTTCGCCGGAAACTCGTACTCGTTCAGCGGCACCTTCGCGGCCTTGAGGTAGCGCAGAAAGCCGAGCTCGGACGGCAGCAGAAACATGAGGCTCTTGCCGCGCCCGTTCGCGCCCCGCGCCGTGCGGCCGACGCGGTGGATGTAGTCGCGCGGGTCGTCCGGCGGATCAAACTGGATGATCCAGTCGACGGCGGGGATGTCGAGCCCGCGCGCGGCGACATCGGTGCAGACGAGGATGCCCTGGGTCGCGTTGCAAAACTCAAAGAACGTGTTTGTGCGCTTCTGCTGCTTCTGCTTGCCGTGCAGGTCGAGCACGGGCAGGTCGATGTAGTTGAGCAGCTCGCCAAAGTACTTGACGCAGTTGCAGGACGACAGAAACACGATGATTTTCTTTTTTGCGTTGCGCTTGAGGAACGAGAACAGGAGGAGGAAGCGCTTGTCGGACTCGCACACGACGTAGCCCTGCTCGAGGCCGGCCACGGTCGACATGGTCTCGCCCTCGTCGACGTTGATGTAGAGCGGGCCGGGCCGCAGGGAGATGCGGGCGAGGTCCTCGACCTTTGTCGTCTGCGTGGCGGAAAAGAGCATGGTCTGGCGGCCGTCGCTGGGGAGGATGGAGACGATGTGCTTCATCTCCTCCTCGAACCCGATCTCGAGGATGCGGTCGGCCTCGTCGATCACGAGCGCCTTGAGGTTCCGGAACACGAACCCGTCGGTGCTGCGGAGGTGGTCGAGCAGGCGGCCGGGGGTCGCGATCAGCACGTTGACGCCCTTCTGGAGCTTCTCGGCCTCGGCGCGGCGGTTCGCGCCGCCGATGACGATGCCGAAGGTCTGGGAGTGGTGGCTCATGAGCTC
The DNA here is from genome assembly GCA_030556275.1 of Lipomyces sp. NRRL Y-27488. Classification (NCBI taxonomy): domain Eukaryota; kingdom Fungi; phylum Ascomycota; class Lipomycetes; order Lipomycetales; family Lipomycetaceae; genus Lipomyces; species Lipomyces sp. NRRL Y-27488. The sequence continues at coordinate 1,609 of JAKTPS010000248.1, read as the reverse complement.
GCGCGCGACACCAAAGATCTGGAGCGCCAGCTCGCGCGTGGGCGAGACGACGATGACGCCGGTGCCGTTGCGGGGCTTGAACTTGAGCGACCGCAGCATCTCGACGGCGGGGATGAGGAACGCGAGCGTCTTGCCCGAGCCGGTCTTGGCGGCGCCGAGCACGTCGCGGCCGGCCAGCAGCGGCGGGATCGTGCGGGCCTGGACGGCCGTCATTGTCGTGAACTTCATGTCGTCGGTGAGCGCGCGCAGGGTCGGCTCGGAGAGGGCGAGGCTGTGGAAGGAGGCTGGATCGGCGCTTGGTTTGGCCGAGTCTAAGGAGTCGTCGGCCGCGCCGGCCTCGTCGCTGTTGTCGCCATCATCGTGTTCGTCGTCGTCGTCGTCGTCGTCGTCGTCGTCGTCGCCGCCGCTGGGCAAAGGCGGCGCATCGACGTCCAGCAACGCCTGGACAGAGTCAAAGTCGCCGTCGACCTCTTCGACGAGCTTTGCGACCTCGTTCGCCGTTGCCGCGTCGTCGCCGTCCTTGTGCTCCTTAGCGGACGACCTGGACTTTACCTTCTTGTCGGCGCCGTGGGCGTGCTTCCGTTTTCGCGGGCCGGACGTGTCTGGCATTGTGGGTGAGATGGTAGCAGTGGAGTATGTGGAGTATGCAGTATGTAATGAGTAGAACAAATTTTGCCTGGCTTGGGAGAAAAGAGAAAAATTGCCGGGTTAGGGTTTTGTGCTGTCAGCATGATACAATCATATCATAGTGGAGGATCTGAACTGGACTGCGGGCGGCCTACTGCAGCTGCAGTTACATGGCAGTCTCCTTTGGCAGAGAGGGGACTGTTTTCTATGATGCGGGCGTTGGACTGGCGGCCGAAGACAGCTGGACTTACAGAGCTCATTCACTGTGGCCTGGGGCAGGACAGTGGGGCTAGGGGTGCGGGTGCGGGTGCGGCGCGGAACACTTCTGGAAGCCTTCCCTGCCGGTGGAGGGCACAGTCACGTGGGTGCTGTGTTCCGTTCGTGTGCGCTTGCCCGAACGGGCAAGGCCGGGCAAGGTTCGCGCTAGGCCCCCGTAGCGGGCGGCGTGGCCTGACCCGGGGAAGGCCGCGGGCACAGCGAGCCGGGTCGCCTTTACTAGCGCGGTACTTTGTCGCTGCAGGCCGGGTACAAAGTGGGTACCGCGTCTAAAACTAAACCAACGGGTGTTCTGACAGGTCGTGGAACAAACACACAACTAACCAGACGGCCTCGAGCACCCGCGACCGAGAACAACCCGGCGTTTTTTTTGCTCGCTTCTGCTTGCATGCTTGCGTGCTGCTGCTTCTGCTGCTTGCTGCTTCCACAGTCGCTCGCTTTGCAGCGCAATTGCAACGACTGCGCGTCCCCGGGGGGGGCCAGGCACATTTAAGACCCCGCCGGCGCCCGCTTGTCCTCTCCCATTCCGCCTCTCCTCCACAGTCACCACCACCACCTTGCACTCTTCTCTCTCTCCCCTCTCTCCCTCTCGCCCTCTCTCTCTTTTCTCTCGCTCGCTCGCTCGCTCGCTCGCTCAATTGACTGCACTCGAAATGTCGCTGCTGCCCACAGTCGAGCCCGCCGCCGCCGCCGCCGCCGCCGCCGC
>JAKTPS010000247.1:0-14979 GCA_030556275.1 Lipomyces sp. NRRL Y-27488 | reverse complement strand
ACAGGTTTAGGGGTCCCTGCTGCGCAGGGCCCGGGCCGCCTCAGCGTATTGGTCAAGTGGTTTGACAGTGGCGACGAGGTTAGGGTAGTTGTCATGGTTTTATGTTGAGGGGACGGAAAATTAGGGCTGTGAAGGAGGTTAGGGCTGTGGGATGTGTGGAGGATGGACTTATCCAGAGCGAATACCTACTATGTATATGGAGGACTGGATTGCGTGGAAAGAGAAGTGTGAGGGAAGATGGTCTTGAGTTTGTGGAGACTTGTTTTAGGATGCGGTAATAATATAGTGATAAAATGTGATGTATTGAAAGATAGCAGTGTAAGTATACATAAGAAAGATAGCCGCGTATAAAGAAAGAGAAACTGGAGAGAAAAAGTAAACACGGAGCTGTTGAACTCGAAAATTTAAAATTCGACGAAGTTGAGTGGTTCGTGGAGCAAAATGTCGATGCCTTTCAGTTTGAGAGCGACGCCAGATTTGGAATTCATGTTGTAGCGTGCGGCAGTGCACCCAATTGCGACCATGTCACCCTCATGGATGGCGGATGGAGGTACCATAGATATGGGGTCCGTAGTGCGGTCTCGGATGTTGGGGAATGGCGAATCCAGATCAGCTGAGGAAACCTTGTAGCGGGCCTGTAAGGACAGCGTTTTCGGATCAAAGGCTGATAAACCATCCTCCGAGATGATGGTAGATAGGGCGGCCGCTGTCTCGTCCGTGATTGTCAGGCGGATATAATAGGCGTTGTATGCGGCGGGAGGGGACAGGTTGAACGTTGTGATTGTGCCGATGATAAGGAAGTCGGCGAGGATGGACGGGGCGGATTTGCTGACGAGGCCACGGGAGGTCCATTCGCACGAACCAGCCGCAGTGAGGGAGGTTATGTTGTTGGGGGACATTTCGGCAGCAGAGACCGGAGAGGGCGGGTGATCGCGGTTGCGCGGCATTTCAAGAGAGTAAACTTGATTGAAGGTCGGATATGAATTGGGAGTGAGAGAAGTGAAGAGGAATGGGGTGCAGCTCAGCAGAGGCGGGAAATATATGGTTGAGGAAGAAGGGAGGTTGCGGGCAGGTCTCGTCAGGAGATGGTAAGGGCAGGATGGTTGAGCTCACAGTTGATCGCGGCGCAAAGTACAGGCAAAGCGGTGATCTCGGTAGAGGAGTTAATGCCTCATGGAGGGGAAGATGCCGTGAGCTGAAAATGGTCATGGACTGCAGGGCGGAGAAGGTTGGAAATTGGATGATACAGGTCATCGCGGTGCAGAGTTGACGTGAAGTGGTAACATGTAATTCAGGTCATTGGGCCGCATGTGGCAGGACATGACGCGCGGTAAAGATTTGGAAGTGGACAGTGCGGCGCAAAGTTAGCAGGATGTAGTCATATTCGGAATAGGTAATGGTTGAGATAAGGAGGGGTTGCTGGCCATGAACATGTATGAACAGGATGAACGAGGGACGGAGATGAGGTGCGCGGCACCTGAAAGGAATTGACGGTCAGGGGCGGTCGGTGCGTTGTCGCGCCGCACATGCCAGGTCATCGCGCCGCAAAGTTCAGGGTGAGATGACCATGCGGGAAGACTTATGGTGCATAGATTGTGCGGCAGCGCCGCACAGCGCCGCAAAGTTCAGGGTGTGTGGACAGTGCGGCGCAAAGTTGGCAGGATGTAGTCATGTTCGGAATAGGTAATGGTTGAGATAAGGAGGGGTTGCTGGCCGTGAACATGTATGAAGAGGATGAACGAGGGACGGAGATGAGGTGCGCGGCACCTGAAAGGAATTGACGGTCAGGGGCGGTCGGTGCGTTGTCGCGCCGCACATGCCAGGTCATCGCGCCGCAAAGTTCAGGGTGAGATGACCATGCGGGAAGACTTATGGTGCATAGATTGTGCGGCACCTGAATGGCGTTGTCGCGCCGCACATGCCAGGTCATCGCGCCGCAAAGTTCAGGGTGTGACGACCATGGTGGAAGAGTTATAGGGCGTAGATTTGGTAACGTGCAATTGAGGTCATCGCGCTGCGCTTGGCAGGTCATCGTGCTGCAAAGTTCAGGGTGTGAGGACAATAGGGGACTTGTTTTAGGTTGGTAGTAGTGTTACAGATTTGGAAGTGGTCAGCACGGCGCAAAGTTAGCATGACGCAGTCATGTTCGGAATAGGTAACTGTTGAGAGAGTTGTCTCAGGAGGGGAACGGCACCTGAATGGCACTGACGGTCAGGGGCGGTAGGTGCGTAGTCGCGCCGCACATGCCAGGTCGTCGCGCCGCAAAGTTCAGGGGGGGTGACCATGGGGGAAGAGTTATAGTGCATAGATTTCGTAACGTGTAATTCAGGTCGTCGCGCTGCACTTGGCAGGTCATCGCACGGCAGAGTTCAGGGTGTGAGGGCAATGGGGGACTCGTTTTGGTTTGGCAGTAATGTTACAGATGTGGAAGTGGTCAGCGCCGCGCAAAGTCAGCAGGACGTAGTCATGTTCAGAATAGGTAATGGTTCTTATCAGCGCCGCACATGCCAGGTCATCGTGTCGCAAAGATCAGGGTGTGACGACCATGGGGGAAGAGTTTGGAAGTGGTCAGCGCGGTGCAAAGTTAGCGGAAGAGTTAACAGTGTGGATGGGCACGAGTGGTAGGTGTGCAAAAGTTAAACATTGCGGCACAGACGGTCAGGGGTTGCTTTTGCGGGCGGTGTATAGTGTTTGTCAGGAAATGGTAAGTGGGGTTAGAGAGGGCATCGACGTACAAAGTGCATGCGAGGAGTTGATTTCGGGAGAGAAGTTTATACCGCCAGAACGGGAAAAGTGCCGTGAGGCGAATGAAAGATGGACGCCAGGTAAAGATCTGCAGTGACTGTTGGGGGCTGAAGGGGCCGACAAGGTTTGACTTTGGTCATTGCGGTGAGGAGCTGATGTGAAGTGCTTCCAGGTCACCGCATGTAATGCAGATTTTTACGGTGCAAGGTTCAGGTAGTGATGATGTGGAGAAAAGTTTTAGTTTGGCAGTAATGATACAGATTTGGAATTGGTCATCGCGGTGCAAAGTTAGCGTGATGCAATCAAGTTCAGAACAGATGGGGTGAGGGGTACGTGCAGAGCAGTTAAACATTTTGACATGTTATCGCGCCGCACAGTTCGTGTGGTTAAGATGGATGAGCAGAATGAAAGCGGGGCAATGAAGAGGAGGATGGGCGTTGAATGTGCAGACGCTCAGGGTGTTTTGGCTTATGGTATACCGACCGTACCTTGTGTGGCACGTGATGCTGAGGAAGGGTATGGTGTGTTGAGGGAAAGGGTATTCTGAGGGAAGATAGGGGAAGTCATTGTTGGGCAGAAGAAGAAGGAGAAGAGAAATAGGGGAAGTCGTTGGCACTGTGCTATGCTGGTATTTAGGTAGCCCAGAGCAGCGCCTGGTTGTAGTTTCTTTCCTTACGCTTTTCTTACACTTCTCGCCTTGTTGCTAACTCTGCTTTGTACTAAGGTAATAAAGACGCTTTTCTTACACTTCTCGCCTTGTTGCTAACTCTGCTTTGTACTAAGGTACGAAGAGTCGGCAGCTTGAGAACGTGCCGGAAAACAGAAAACCGGTTTTCTGATTTGTTGCAACCGATTCACGCTTGCAACCCAACCAATCTATACGATCAACCAACTACGAACCTACCATGTCCAACCAGGACCCGGATCCGGACGCCCCCAAAGGGATCACTTATCCTCCGATCCCCTCGTTCCCTGCTTCACCGACGAAGGGATCTCAATCTCCGATGAAGGGGTATCCCGGACAGGAACAAATCGCCTCGACGATTCGCATCGCCGTGGATATGGCTATGGACAAGGCTGCCCGCAGCCTTAAGTTCTCTTGTGAGCAGATGTTCAACAAGGCTACCGAGGCCATGCAGACCCAAGCCGTGCTTGATATTCAAGGCTTGGCCGAACGTCTCCGCCGCCTCGAGATCCGTACGACTGGTGAGCCGGAAGCCAGCTTTAGAGAGGAAGATGCGTCGGTTACGAATTCTCACCATACGCAACCTTCTCACGACTCGACTGACCCGGACGAGGTCAGTGGGCCTATTCGTGGCTTGCCGATTCTACGTCGCCGCCCCGGGAAGTTTGACGCCAACCACGTCACGGCTGTGCCTGTCAAACTAATCCCCGAGATCACGGATGAGAATTACTTCAACCGCCGTCGCTATTTGATGAGTGTTCGCAATGTATGTCCTACTTCTTCGGACTACAACACCATCGGCGGAGCGTTGTATAACCTCTTGCCCCCTCGCCTTCGCAACGAAGTCATTGCCCGCGCTGAGAACTGGAAGGTTTCCAGCTTCAGTCTTCTTAAGTGGGAGGTCTTTTGCGAAGTGTTCTTGGCGGGAGACAGAGTTCGTGAGCGCGAGCAGCGAGCGCTTCAACACTTGCAAGCCGCACGCTTGAATCCTAATTTGGGGTACAACGCGTACACCAATGATTTTAACGCGTGGGTTCGCGATCTTTTGCCTGGAACCATTTCCGAATACACTGTCAAGGAATATTTCACCCGTGGACTTCCTCCGAGTTTGCGTCTGGATAGTACGGTTCATACGATCCTCCGCAACCACACGTTGTTGGAAGCGCAAGACGAGATACGCGAGATACACGCGTCCGTTGAGCGTTTCCGTGCTACGGTACCCATCCGTGCTTCAGTCCCCACGACTAGTGGAGCACCGGTCCGTCGCCCTAAGGACACGCCCACCGCTCCCGTCGCTGTTGGTTCAAACCTTCCTCGTCGTTGCTTCAAGTGCAAGAAGGAAGGCCATGTCGCCGCCAATTGCCCCCTCATGGTCAATGCTGTCATGGCTGAGGGTGAGGACGACGATACGGACGAGCTTGCCGCGGCTGAATCTTACTACCAAGACGAGCTTGAGTTTGCAGAACCCGAGCCTGTCTCGGAGGTTCCGGACACTGAACTTGCGGTCAACTCGGTCGACGCTCAGTTCGAGATGAACACGGTTCAGGATCTGCCCGGCAACCTGCCCATCTATCATATGACAGTTGGGGACAGGAATGTTCAAGTCCTTATTGATTCCGGAGCGAATGTGAACCTCGTGCATCGCGAGGTGTTGAACCGCGCCAATATTGCGAGTCGCCGCGCCGAGGTTCCCGCCATCTTGAAACTAGCGGAAGGGAAGTTCGCAATCCGTGACGAGATCGCCAACTTCAACATCTGTTGCAATGGAGCTACCTTTCCGGTGGAAGCCTACGTGGGAATACCCACCGCTGACGTACTCCTGGGATTCAACTGGATGCAACAGAACCATGTGTTGATGGACGCGGCTAATCACACGGTGCAGTGCAAGACGCCCGAAGGCAACATGCTTATGGTCAACGTGGTTCAGGAAGTACCGAAGTGGGAACGCTGGGCATGCGACGAATTTCCGGAGCTATTCCTCACTAGTCTTCCGGCCGGAGTCACTGCGGCTGTCGAGCCGCACCGCATTCAGCTCAATCCCGGTTCCGCACCTGTGAAGAAGACGCCGTACCCGGCCTCGCCTTTGAAGGAGCGAGTTATCGAAGAATTTCTGAGGGAGAACTTGGCGAACAAGAAGATCGTTCCTGCAAACAGTCCTTGGGCTGCGCCAGTGTTGTTGGTCAAGAAACCCGACAATAGCTACCGAGTATGCATGGATTATCGTGGTTTAAACCAAGTCACTGTGCCGGACGAATATCCCTTGCCCCGACCCAACGAGTTGTTTGCTTTGCTCCGAGGCGCCACGGTTTTCACGACTATGGATTTAGCATCAGGATTCTGGCAGGTGCCCATGGCCGAGGAAGACAAGGCCAAGACTGCCTTTGTCGTTCGCCAAGGAGCATACCAGTGGAATGTGATGCCATTTGGGCTTCGCAACGCGCCAGCCACTTTTCAGCGTGCTATGCAAGGCACATTGCAGGCCTTTGTGAATAAATTCGTCATTGTCTACATCGACGACATACTCATCTACTCTCGCAATGACATCGAACACAAGCAACATATTTCGTTGGTCTTGGACGCGTTGCGCCAGAAGAGGTTTCTTGTCAAGAAAGAGAAGTGTCAATGGGGTCAGACCCAAGTCAAATTCTTGGGACACATCCTCTCTGGTCAGTTTATTATGATGGACCCGGCCAAGATTTCCAGGATGAGAGAATTTCCCCGTCCGACGACCCAGACCCAGCTTCGCTCGTTTCTTTTCCTTGTCGTTTATTACCGACCCTTCATTAAGGATTTCGGGAAACGCGCCAAACGGTTTCACGAGCTTGCCGGGAAGCCGGGCCAGGGACCCATTGAATGGGCTGACGACTTGGAGAAGGAGTTTAACGACCTTAAGGATGCGTTGGGTCAGGCGCCGCACCGCTACCACCACGACCCGAACCGCACGTCAATCATTGACACCGATGCATCTACTATCGCGGTTGGCGCAGTACTTCAGCAAGAACACGAGATTAACGGCAAGCGACGTTTAGTGCCGATCGCGTTCGAATCTAAGAAGCTGAACGATACGCAACAGCGATATTCCGCTCAGGAACGGGAGATGTTGGCGATATCTCATGCGCTTAAGAAGTGGAGGTCCTATCTTGAAGGAACCAAGATCATTGTGCGAACCGATCACGAGAGTTTAAAATATTTTCGGTCGCCCCGACGAGAACCCCCGCCGCGCATGGCTCGCTTTATCGATGAGATAGAGCATTTCAACCCGACCATCATCTATCGAAAGGGCCGAGAGAACGTGGTTCCCGATGCCTTATCCCGGGTCGAGTTTCCCGACGACGATGGAGAAGGACCCGCTGAACCAACTGTCATGCTCACGCTGACAACCGATCTTCGTCAGGCTTGCGTTGAATGGCACCGACACCTGGGACACCCTGCGACTACCGGACAACTGCGCTTTATGCACAAGATGTATGAGGGTTTGCCGGCCGCGGTCGAGGATGTTGTCAAGGACGTGATTTCCAAGTGTACCGTTTGTCAGTTGTTGCGCGGACATACGACCCCAGGATTGCTTTATCCGATTCCTCCCGCCGAGGCGTTTCAGCGTTGGGGTATCGACACCGTCGGACCCATCCCGACTAGCGCCGCAGGCTATCAGTACATTGTGACCGGGATCGATTACGCAACCGACTGGGCCTACGCCATTCCGTTACGAACCAAGAGCGCTCGTGACACTTACGCCATCTTGGAGACCATCTTTTACACCTTTGGAGCGCCGCAAGAGGTGGTTTGTGACCAAGGAACCGAGTTTAACAACGAGTACCACCAGCAGTGGTATGATGATCATCTGGTTCGCAGCACCAACACCACCGCCTATCATCCGCAATCCAACGGAAAATGCGAGAAATTTAACGGTTTGTTCAAAGGTATTTTGAAGGCTTTATACACTGAAAGCAATGATGTTGAGCATTGGGAGGATTACGTGCCTCGCGCGCTTTTGATTTATCGCATTCGGGTCGCTACTCACGGTTTTTCGCCTGCGCAATTGGCTTTCGGAATTCAACCCCGGTTCACGCGCGATGTTCCGACCGCCGAAGTCATGACGCCCGATGAGCGCGACGCCGCACGAGCCACCAAGAATTCGTTCACTAGTGCACGCAGCCAGCGGATCAAGAACAGGCTTGCCGAGAAGGTTCTTCCGCCTACCTATGCCGCTGGAGACTGGGTCATGCGCCTTTCCGTGATTTCGAATAACACCCAACCTAAGTGGGAGGGACCGTTTTGCATTGTTCAAGTGCATCCGCGCGGTGTGATCGAGTTGCGCACTCCCAACGGCATCAACGCAGGCAAGACGAACGTTCAACGACTCAAGAAGGCCCAAGTTGATGGTGTCCCTACTGGTTTATGGTACGCTTCGGATGCCTTGATGCGCCGCGATCTTCAGAACAAAGAATTTCAGGCCTCTCGACGTTAAGTCGCTATTTTTCCGCGATCGCGCGATTTTGCTTATTTATTTTGACTATTTTTGATTTATATTACCGATACTCGTTTTACCGACATTCGTTTATTCGCCCGACGCGCCTCACTGCGCGCCCGCTACATGTTTTGTTCTACTGCTATTTGATTTTCGATTGTCGTCTGGTACAGTCTTGAGGACAAGTCTCAAGGAGAGCGGAGGACCCTGTTTTGGCTTATGGTATACCGACCGTACCTTGTGTGGCACGTGATGCTGAGGAAGGGTATGGTGTGTTGAGGGAAAGGGTATTCTGAGGGAAGATAGGGGAAGTCATTGTTGGGCAGAAGAAGAAGGAGAAGAGAAATAGGGGAAGTCGTTGGCACTGTGCTATGCTGGTATTTAGGTAGCCCAGAGCAGCGCCTGGTTGTAGTTTCTTTCCTTACGCTTTTCTTACACTTCTCGCCTTGTTGCTAACTCTGCTTTGTACTAAGGTAATAAAGACGCTTTTCTTACACTTCTCGCCTTGTTGCTAACTCTGCTTTGTACTAAGGTACGAAGAGTCGGCAGCTTGAGAACGTGCCGGAAAACAAGGGGATGGCAAGAAGGTTTAATTAAACATTTGGTTTGACAGGTCATCGCGCTGCGGAGTTAATGTAAGGTGATGATCATGGGAGAAGAGATAAGGTCATGAGGGAAATCATGTCATGGTTTGAAACAACTGGGGGGGATTATGCCATGATATGAAACAACATGAGCGCTGAAAGGGGATGATGATCGGCAGTGGTGGTCATGTAGTGTTAGCTGCGGAAATGAAGGTAGTATGTGCCGCAAAGTTGATGGGAATTGAGGGCAGGAAATTAAGATATGACGGGTAAGAGTAGTATGGTGAATGGGCCAACAATGCAAAGTGATAGAATTCCAATTATTGTTCACCACTATTCGGGAGAAGTAGCAGAATGGCATCGTCTCGGCGCGTGAGAGGATCACAGATGGCGGTTTTGCGAAGACAGCAAGAAGGAGCACTTGAGGAAACTATTGCGAGGGTCCGGTTGAGGCAACTGGTTGCTGTTGCGGACGAGGAAGAGAGGGCGTGGTTCGCGGAGAAGTTAGTTGAATCGGAGGCGATGGACGCAGTGTCTAATGAAGTCTTACGGAAGAGCGTGAAGGAGTTTCAGGAAGCATGTCCGCGAATATTCGATATGAATCTTGCATGTGCGTGCTGCGCGGAGTTGGCATCAACGGAGTCCGCAAAGCAAGTTGAATTAGGAGACGATTTATTGAAGCCAATCATGGAAGACATGCAATTGCAATTGTACAAACCCGGCATTTGTGGTGATCTGGTTTGGATATGCAAAACGTGCATGGGAGATTTGCAAGAGGGAACGCGGCCAAAGTATTCAGTGGCCAATGGGTATGATTACGGTACGCCGGAGGATGTTCCGGTCGAGCTCCGAGGCCTCACTGTCTTGGAAGAAATGCTGATAGCTAGGACGCGCAATGTTGGATGCATTCAGATGGTGAGCGGCTCACGATATGGGTCAATCAAGAAACACCAAGTTACGGTTGTGCAAGACGTACAGCTTGTGGTGAACACACTGCCAAACAAGATCAGCGAATGTGTGAAGGATTTTCGGCTAATTGTGTCGAGTGAGGTTAAAGGAAAGGAAGTGGGCACGTCTGCAATTGTCAACAAGGAGCGTGTAACTGCAGCGATTTTGAGGTTGAGGCAATGCAGTGAACAGTACGGAGACGTGTCCGTGGACGAAGCGGAGCTGGCATCATGGGGCGGAGTGCCATTTGTGCCCGCAGAAATTGAAGAAAATACGATTATCGTGAGCGATACAGTGACCGAGCAGGACATGGAAACGCACGAGGGATATGCGGACGATGAATGCGAGAGATTGGAAACGACGGCAGGTATTCAGCAGACGGAGGATGGCGGAAGTGGACAGGGATTGGCAGCACTAGACGTTTTGTATGAGCTGCGGGAGAATGAACATGAGAGAGAAGGTAAGAGCTATCATGACGAATGCGATTTACATAATTCCGTTGTTATTAATGCAATAATTGTTTAGTGATTGTTCGGTATCAAGCAGGGAAAGCAGTGTCATGGCAGGATCCGAATATTTTTGTGCATGCCTTCCCGACATTGTTTTGGAAAGGCAATGGCGGACATTTGGGAAGGCGTACGGACGGAGACAACAAGTCAGCGCAATTGGAGCTTGAGTGGCTTGGACATTTGCTCCGTTTGCACAATCGCATGTTTGCGAGACATTCGCGATTTGTGTTTGCAGTGTTTGATATGTGGCTAATGTCAGAAAGTAGGAGACTAGCGATCCCGGTCGTTCGCCAGAAATCATTTGACGAAGTCACCAGAGTGGTGCAGAACTTGTCCACTGATGGCGTGGCGGAGATGTGCGACAAGCTTGTCCGCGGGGACTACGTGAGCGACAAGGAGGTCTGGATTTTGTCGCAAAAGGTTAGGACCATTCGTGAAGGGCTACCATTGTCGAGCGAACGTCGCAGTGACATGCGGAGCGAGATGGTGTCACTTGCAGTTAGCGAGGGCCTCCCTTTCTTGTGGGTGACGTTGAATCCGCAGGATCTCAAAGACCCATTGGTCGTGCAAGTTGCCGGGGAGAAGGCCGCGATAGACGGGCTGAAAGGAAAAGAACGCGATAACGTTATAGCGAGGATGGCAGCAATGGATCCTGCAGCGTCGGCGTGGTACTTTAGGTAATAAGCAGTGTGAAATGAAAGACGGGAAACATAAACTAATGATGTCATGCAGGTTAATGATGGAATCTATACTGAAGTATCTCGTCAGGACGGAAGACAGCAGTGGAGGCATCTTTGGTAAATGCAGCCATTATTACGGCTGCGTTGAGGCCAACAGTCGCAGAGCATTGCATCTGCATGCCCTGTTTCATATCAAAGGCAACATGGACATTGATCAGGTTGCACTGAAGGCTCGAACTGATTCGGCGTGGCTTGGACGGCTGTTGGCGTATATTGACAGCATTATTTGTCAGTGTGTTGGCTCAGAAGCGAGTTTAGGTCCAGATGTCGATTGGCGGACAATGACGGTTAATACAAATGACGATTTATTTGCAGATGAATTTGAAGATCTGGGCATGACGGTGGCGCGCATTTGCAACATGCACCACCATACACACACCTGCCACAAATGTGGTCATGCAGATTGCCGTTTTGGGTATCCCTTGCCATTGCAAGGTCAGACGGAAATGCTTGAGGATGGGCAGATCATGTGCAAGCGGGATAATGAGTGGATCAACCCATTCAATGTCTGTCTTGCAGGTCAGCTGAAAGCCAATCATGACGTTAAGGCCCTTGTTCAAGGAGGTTCTCCAGAGTCTATCTGGTATTACATATCGTCTTATGCGACCAAGGGCGAGGCAAGCTTAAGCCGCCAGCAAGCATTTACGGAAGCAGTGAAGCATGTGAATGCAAGTGAGAACCGGAATAACATTTCGTGGTTTATGAAGGTCGTCAATAGATTGGGTTTTGGAAGAGAATGTTCAGGCGTGGAAATTTGCAATATTGCCATGGGTGGACAGGAGGCATTCACAAATGCCTGCTTCACGCGCATCCTGTTGAGCAATTTGGTGTGGAAAATGGTACAAATGTTCCCGGCAGTGGCCGAATATGCAGCAGGGGATCAAACGAATGCACGCTCGCCGCTGGTCAGGTTGAGCACGAGGGAGAAAGACAGCCAGGTGCTAGATTGCTATGAGCATCGCGGCGAGTATTTGCGGCACTGGAATTTGTACCAGTGGGCCAGTCGCATACAAGTTAGTCGCAAGCGAGTACGGCAGGCAGGCATACAGTTTAGTGGAAATTTCAGAAACGGGAGTCAGCAGATTATTGGATCATTTTCGGAACGGCTTATTCCGAAGTTGGTTGGGCGGCAAATGCGCGTTGACATGAGTGGAAATTTTGTGGATGAAATGTGAGTTAATGGTTGGGTGACGGTTTTGAAGGTTATTGAATGAGCTAACAGATGGTATGAAGTTCATATGCGATTTTGTGTTGCCTGTTTGTTCCTTGGGAGGACTTACAAGACACTGTCACACCTGAGTGTGGGTGGAGGGATATGTGGGAGAAGGCATATGCCCATGTCCCAGAAAGATTTAAATTTCGAGTTCGGAATTTGCAGGTGGTTGGCAGAGGACGTGTTAAAGCTGCGGAACAGGCGCGGCTGCGGCGAGAAGAAGAAGGCGCAGCAAATGAGTCTGACAGTGAAGAGTTTGGGGATGCCATGGATGATTTGGGCAATGACGCCGCACGGGCAGAGCCAGAACAACATGTTTTGGGAGTGCCGGAGAAACAGGATATTATTAATGCGCTGCAGGATATTGCAGACATTGATATGGTTGGAGATGAGGTGACGGAAGTGGAAGTCCATTCAAAAAGGGAGTTGAACAATTGGACAAAGTCAGTCAAGGCTGCAGTCCATGCAGATGAAGACGATGATTTTGCCGAAATTGGTGCTGGCAATGACATCAGGATAGATGTTCACATGCAAGAGACATGGCTAGCGGTTGCAGGGATTGTTGGAGAGGAGGCAGAGTTAAATCATTTGCAGGGCAACGTTCTTGCTGAAGTTGCAAGCTATATGGACGAACGGATGAATGACAGGACTCGGGTGATGTATGTGGGAGGTGAAGGGGGTACAGGAAAGTCAAGGGTGATTCACGCCATATCACGAATGTTCAAGCTGAAGGGAGGCGAACATCGGTTAAGGATCAGCGCCATGACGGGCAGCGCAGCAGACAACATCGGTGGAGGAACATTGCATTCAGTTGCCGGGCTAGACACGACCAAACGCAAGAGCAACATGGCCAATATGCGTCGAAAATGGCTTGTTGCAGATTGCATTATTGTGGATGAGGTGAGCATGATGAATCTCAAACAACTAAGAGAGTTTGAGTTGAACATGCGCAAGTTAAAAGAAGCAGAGAAGATGTGGGGAGGGCTGCGGATGGTGATATTGACTGGGGATATGCAGCAGCTGCTTCCTATTGCAGGCCGGCCATTGTGGGCAGGGGATCCGTTCAAAGGGAAGGTACTGGATATGGACGAGAACTATGCCGCGAAGCTGTGGGCATCAATTGCATCTGTGCATATGCTCACACAGCAAATGAGGCAAAGCGAGGATGAGCAATTCATCCAAAAGCTGCGACGGTATCTTGCAGATGGAGACTTTGAGCAGCTAATTGGAGGCCAGAACAGAGTGGCATTGTCGGATATCGATTTTGATTCAACGGACAAGGTTATCGTGGCAGATAACAGAACGCGGCAACTTGTTAACAGAAGAGGTAAGAGGTTAAGATCAGCAGATGTTGTGAATGAAGTGGACTAACTGGAGGTGATATAGGGGCGGTCAACTTTGCAAAGAAGAGCAAAAGTGACCTGTATTTCTTCTGCGCAGAGCATCCAGATTGCAGTCGCAGCAGCGCGAGCATGGCAGAGATTCTAAACATCAGTGACAGTTCAGACTGCTATGGGGCAGGGCTGGTAGCATATTGCCAGGGTATGCCAGCCATGGTGACAAAAAATGTTGACCTGCCAAATGGGATTGTGAATGGAAAGCAGTGTCAGATGAGGGAAGTATGGTTCCGTCAAGGTAGTCAGGTCACAGAGGTATGGAAAGGTATATTTGTGGTGGACAGACCACCAATGGCGATTGGCATTGAGGTCGAGAATGCCAAGTTCAAAGCGATGGACGAAACATTACCTGGGACATATCCGATGGTACCGTTGAAATTTCAGGCGAAGTTCAGAGGCAGCGACGGAAGTACAGAACATATCCAACGGGTCCAAGTTCCGCTTACGCCGGCATTCTGTGTCACTGTCTATAAAGCCCAAGGAAAGACATTTGGACAGTGTGCCGTCATGCTGAAGGGTATGGATCAGGCCGCAGTGTATGTGGCATGCAGCAGAGTAACAAAACAGGAGGACTTGATTCTTATAACAGAAGGATTGACGAAGAAACGGACAACAGGCACAGAAGAGCAGATAGGACAAGCCAAGAAAAGGGAAATGGAGAGACTGCACAGATGTGCACTGGAACATGAAAGACAGTTGATGGAAAGGGGTGTCGTTTTGTAAAGGCATAATTGGAAAGATGTTGTATTAAGAAATACCAAAGAAAGCATGTAACAATATATACTTAAAGGAAAGGTGGTGAACATTAATAGATGTGGAGAACATTTATAGATGCAGATGCCATACAGAAGACTGATGACTGCTGTGGACCAAAAATTCGGTAATGAAGAAGGAGAAAAAAAGATTCGAATATGGCGGAAATTATGTGAGACCAGCAAGTGAATCTGGAATAGAAAGATTAGTATGAGTAATCAAGAAAAAGGAAAAAAAGATGTGGAAGTGGAGGAAATTATGAGAGACCGGAAAGTTTGAATCTGGAATAGAAGGATTAGCATGAGAAGACCAGTCAGAACAGTGAGCGGCAAGGGAGAGGGCATAGGTGGGGATGAAAAGGAAAGGACTGGATGGACAATCACCTCCGAACTGAACAACTAAATCAGCATGGCATTTCCGGAGTGGTTGGCGATGAAGAAAGAACGAATTGACAAAGGCGGGGACGGAAAGGGAAGGTTATGTTGACGATGAAGAGAGAAAGAATCGGCATAGGCGGGGAAAGAAAGAATCGGCATGGCAGGGACGGAAAGGAAAGGATTTGTTGGACGATCAACTGCGAACTGAACAAGCAAATCAGCAAGGGAATAAAAAAAAATTGAAAAAGAGTAGAAGTGGATGGTGACGGAGATGCAGATGAGGAATGCAATAGAGAGTGGCGACGGGTGAAAGAAAGTAGCGGCATACTTGAGACTATGGAGTGTCAGTCAGGCGAGAAAGACTGGGACAAGTAGCGCATCTGCAATTGAATGATTAGTATGTTGTGCAATCAGAAACACAGAAGCATGAAGTGGAAGAGGGTGACGATGATGATGTAGACAAAGCCAATGCATAGTGACGACAAGAAGGAAAGGAACCATGCGCAGTAGGAATGTTCGGAGTAGCACTTGCTTAGACTATAGAGAAGTTCAGTCATATG
>JAKTPS010000246.1:0-15032 GCA_030556275.1 Lipomyces sp. NRRL Y-27488 | reverse complement strand
AAGGCTTGAAATGCTAAATTTTTGGTACAATTTCAGTGACCATTTTTGCAATTAAAAAAGTTTTGGTGAACATTTTTGCAATTAACCCTTAATTTTAAGTCGACTTTGCATGTAGTGTCACGAGTTACAAGATTGAGGATACAGAAAATTCGGCCGGTGCCGGTCCGGCTTAAAGTTTATTTTGGCGGCGCACTCCCCTGACAGACGAAACTTCGATCATCTGGCAGATGCTACATGACCTTTCCTTGATTGACAATTTACACAATCTTCCTTTCGGAAGGTGTCTATGGCAGAGCTCAGTCAACGATGGAATTTACATAGGAAAGAGCATAGATCCATTTTTGTTGGACGCACGAGCTTGATTTACAGACAACGGCGTACTGTGAAGATAGTTCGATGGATTCAGATTGCGGACTACAATGTCTAGAGTTGCTTTGCCGGTTCCCGGTCCTGTTAGTTGATTATTTAGCACCATGGACTAATATTGCATTGAGAATATTGGAGAAAATGGTCTGTATGGAACTGCCGCAGTATATCAATGGTTTCTTAGAACAATATTCAACGTTCCTTGCAGCTGCTGACAATCTACATGTAGATGTTGACAAGGGCCAGGTAGAATACTTTTTAGTAGTCAGTCCATCGCATTTATCCTGCATAGTATTGGATATTTTGCTTCGTCGACATGCCAAAATAGCATTATTTGTCCTCTGATATGTTGCCGTGACTGACTGCCTCTGACACTTGCACTTCCTGCACGCTTATGATTACAATTCACTTGATCTTATAAACCACTGCTTATTATGATTCAAACTGGACTTTTACATGATTCTTTAAATCATTGACTGCTGCCAAGAGACCACTTCTCAAAAGCCCGGCGTATCCGCAATGCGGAAGACATATTTCGACGCGCTAACTTTGCCATCGTGCAAGTCCTTCAGAGCAGTCGTCAGTCCGGCCAGGCCGCCCTCCGCAACGACGTGCGGGTGCGCCTTGAACGAGCCGTCGGCCAACCATTTCGTCAAGAGACGAAGGGACGCAAACGCAAGCGCCTTCTGTGCCGCCGTGCCGGTGTGCGCCCAGGCCACACTGGTGACCTTGTTTGCGATTCCGGCACTTTCCAGTGCCGAGTAGTCTTGTCCCGGCAAGATCGTCGACACGAATGCCTCCTTGTCGACGGCCGCCGCGACAATCTCGATCGATCCGTTCTCGGAGACGGTGTCGTAGGCGTGCAGAATCTTCTGGCCGGGCTTAAGCGCGGCCCGAATCTGCTGCGCGACGTCGCCGGTGCGGTAGTCGATCACGACGTCCGCGCCGATCGACTTTGCAAACTCGCCGCCCTTGCCGGCGACGCCAATGATCGGACCAATGCCGGCAAGTTTCGCGAGCTTGATCGTGAACGCGCCAACCGACGTCGACGCGCCGTACACGAGCAGTGGGATCTCTTCCGTCACATCGATCAGCGGTGTCGGCAGCTTCAGCGTGTCGAAAAGACCGTAGACGGCGGTCAAATATGCTAATGGCAGCGTTGAGGCCTCCTCGAACGACGTGTTCGGTGGAATCAAAAAGGTCGTCGCCGCAGGGGACACGGCGTACTCGGCGAATGAGCCATGTGGGGTGCCCATCTGGTGGAAAGCAGCAACCTTGTCGCCCTTCTGGAACTCAAACACATTCTCGCCAATGTCCTCAACGACACCGGCGATATCATCGCCAGAGTTGAAATGCCTTTTGCCGAAGAACGGGTACTTCCAGTCCTTACTAAAATTCGAACAGAAGTGTCAATGGCATGGAGATAAGGGTAATTGCTAGCAAGAATCTGTCTACTTACGGATTCGATCCCGAGACAATGACCTTGATCAAAACATCGTCAGGACCAGGCGTCCTAGACAGTTACATGTTAAAATCAATGCCGACCTGCGAGATGGGATGTGTGCGGGCTGCTGGCGAGTGGCCGGAACTAAGAACCGGACTAAAGGCTGACTCACGGAATTGGTGAGTCCACGATCTCGGCGAAGATCTCGGGAACGGCGTGAACAATTGCTTCCTTCATAGCGATTTTGGTGTGTAAAATAGAGATCTAATTGAAGTGTTGTGTATATCGCGAACCAAGAAGAGAGAGGCAAGCGTTGTGGTTTTATAAGTGGGCTTTCGGACTTGTGATTACTATTATCGAGGCGCCGGTATGGCGTCATTCTGCCATTTTATTCTCCGATTATTCTTCTTTTTCAACGAACCACCAACAAGGTCTCTCTCGCTACCAAAAGTGTATTCCGTCAACGAACGCCTCTAATCCGGAACGACAAACAACACGTTCTCAAGAAAATTCATACTGCTGAGACTCGTTGTGGAAAGTGGGGTGTTATCGCCTGCGGCTCGGCTGAAACCATCGACAATTGACGGACTCCCAACCCCAGTGAAACCAAATGTTCGGTTCTGGCCTAGACAGTTGGTCTTTTTTAAATCTTTAGATATCTTTTTATTATGATCCAAACTGGACTTTTACATGATGGTTTAAATCATTGAACACGGCTACTCAGGCACTTCTCAGATGCCTGGCGTATCGGCGATGCGGAAAACATATTTTGACGCGCTAACCTTGCCATCATACAAGTCCAAGAGAGCCGAAGTCATCCCGCCCAGGCCGCCTTCCATGACGACATGTGGGTGTGCCTTGAACGAGTCTTCCGCCAGCCATTTCGTCAAAAGCCGAAGGAACGCAAACGCAGTCGCTTTCTGTGCCGCGGTGCCATTGTGAGCCCAGCCCACACTGACAACCTTGTACGCGACCCCGGCCTTCTCCAGTGCCGAGTAGTCTTGTCCCGGCAAGATCGTCGCCACAAGCGCCTCTTTGTCAACAGCCGCCGCGACGATATCGGCGGAGCCGTTCTCAGAGACGGTGTCGTACGCGTGCAGCAGCTTCTGGTCAGGCTTTAGCGCGGCCCGGATCTGCTGTGCGGGGTCACTGGCGCGGTAGTCGACCACGACGTCCGCGCCGATGGACTTCGCAAACTCGCAGCCCTTGCCGGCGACGCCAATGATCGGGCCAATACCGGCAAGTTTCGCGAGCTTGATCGTGAATGCGCCGACCGACGTCGACGCGCCGTACACGAGCAGCGGGATCTCTTCCGTCACGTCGATCAACGGTGTCGGCAGCTTCAGTAGGTCGAAGATGCCGTAGACGGCGGTCAAATACGCCAACGGCAGCGTCGCGGCCTCCTCAAAAGATGTGTTCGGCGGAACCAAAAAAGTCGTTGCCGCAGGGGACACGGCGTACTCGGCGAATGAGCCATGCGGAGTGCCCATCTGATGGAAAGCAGCAACCTTGTCGCCCTTCTGGAACTCAAACACGTTCTCGCCGACATCCTCAATGATACCGGCGATATCATCGCCGGAGTTGAAAGAAGTCTTGGTGAAGAACGGGTACTTCCAATCCTTGCTAAAATTCGAACAGAAGTGTCAATGGCATTGAGATGGCGACAACCGCTAGAAAGAACCTCTTGACTTACGGATTCAACCCTGAGACAATGACCTTGATCAAGACCTCGCCAGGACCAGGCTTGCTATACAGCTACATGTTAGAAAATAATAATTCGCCTGAGACATTGTCCCAGCTGCTAGCGAGTATCCAGGAACTGAGAATGGAGGAAGGCTAGCTCACGGGATTGGCGAGTCCACGAGCTCGGAGAAGATCTTGGGAACGGCGTGAACGATTGCTTCCTTCATGACGCTTTCTGTACGTGTAATTGACCTAATTGCTCAATTGAGATGTTGTGCAGAGTGCCAACCGAGAAAAGGGCGGCAATCTTTGTGGTTTTATTTGGACTGCAGACTGTGTATTAGAATATGGGCTGCTATATCGCGCTCATCTTGTCATTCCTATCTGTATCATTCCTATCTGTATCATTCTTATTGCTTAGAAATTGTCGCGGTGTTACACCGCGTTTATTTTGTCATTCTTAGCAATCAAGTCTGCGATACTTTTTATTCTACGGAGGCGAGCGTTGTGGTTTGAAATGGAGTTCAGGCTGTGATTAGAAATAAAGACGTGCCGATATCCGGTTATTATCCGCTCACCTTGTCTTTCTGATTAATACTCCGATCGGATGAAGTCCCCCACGAAATGGTGCCCGTTGACCCCGCCTCTTATCTGGACCAACAATCGGCAAACCCGTCCTGAACAATATTCAGACTGCAGTAACTAGTTCTGGTAATCCGGGACTCTGAGAAGCGTCAGAAACGGAAATTGCATGATCGCGGATGCGGCTCGGCTGAAACCATCCCAAATGACTCCCAACCTTCGTGCATGATGACAGCTGCTCTGTTCTTTAGATTTTCTTATCATACCGTGAAACAATGCCACAAATCACGACAATTCTCAGCATGACCGATGGGCTTTTTGAGTATCTGTCCTGCTATGCTATGCTGAGACATACTGTAGAAATTTGTATTGCAAACTATTTTTTATCGAACTATGCTACTATACGGCGACTTTAGTACCCCTTTGATGCTTAGACGCCAGGCGTATCGGCGATACGGAAGACATATTTCGACGAACTGAGCTTGCCGGCATACAAGTCGTTCAAAGCCGGCGTGAGCCCATCGAGTCCACCTTCCTTAATAACGAACGGGTGCGCGGCAAACTTGCCTTCGGCCAGCCACTTCGTCAACAGACGAAGGAACCCGAACGCGAAGTCCTTCTGTGCGGTTGTGCCCTTATGCGCCCAGGCCACACTTGTGACCTTGTAGGCGACACCCGCGTCTTCCAGAGCAGCGTAACTGCTCTTCTCGGGCAGGATGGTTGAGACGAATGCACCCTCGTCGACGGCCGCAGCAACGATTGCCAGAGTGCTGTCGTCAGAGATGGTGTCGTAAGCATGAAGCAATTTCTGACCGGGCTTAAGCGCAGCACGGATAGCCTTGGCCACGTCTCCCTTGCGGTAGTCGACCACGACATCCGCGCCGATGGACTTTGCAAACTCAGCACCGTTGCCGGCGACGCCAATGATCGGGCCAATGCCGGCGAGCTTTGCGAGCTTGATCGTGAACGCACCGACGCTGCCCGACGCACCGTACACAAGTAATGGGATCTCTTCAGTCACGTCGATCAACGGCGTCGGCAGCTTCAGCGTGTCGAAAAGGCCGTAGGCGGCGGTCAAATAGGCCAATGGCAGCGTCGCGGCCTCCTCGAACGACGTGTTCGGCGGGACCAAAAACGTTGTCGCCGCGGCAGACACGGCGTACTCGGCGAACGAGCCATGCGGAGCGGCCATCTCGTGGAAAGCGGCAACCCTGTCGCCCTTCTTGAACTCGTACACGTTCTCGCCAACGTCCTCGATTATACCGGCAATATCATCGCCAGAGTTGAAAGCCCTTTTGGTGAAGAACGGGTACTTCCAATCCTTTCTAAATTCGAGTAAACATGTCAATGGCATTGACATAATGACAACCAATAGCAGGAATCTGTGTACTTACGGATTCAATCCCGAAACAACGACCTTGATCAAGACCTCGTCAGGACCAGGCTTCCTACATAGCTAAATGTTAGCCATCCGTCTGTAATGAGTAGTCACAAATAAAACCACAGGACAGGATAACAAACGGAATTGGCGAATCCACAATCTCGGAGAAGATCTTGGGGTCTGCGTGGACAATTGCTTCCTTCATTGTGAAATGGGCGTACAGGTAAGTTGTCTGATTGTTCGTGATTGTTCGTGATTGTTCGTGATTGTTCGTGATTGTTCGGGCAAGATTTAAACACTGATAAGCGCAAGCTTGGATGGCGATAACAGAAATGAGAGCACAGGAAAGAGATGGCCTTTAATATGCATTTTCAAAAGACCCATGTGTAGATTATAAATTAGTCGAAGCATTTTCCGGTTGATTGGAGGAATCGTTATGGTCCGTACAACAACTGCTAATCCTTTTGTGGATCGCTGTCGTCATTGGGCATACGGTGATTATTATTCTTTCTGGGCACTTACAAATGCCGCCGCGAATGTGATAACCATAATTTGTGAGAATCCGACCCTGCTCCGAACCAAAAACAGCAAGGCGCATCTCAAAGTGGATCAGAGGGCTTAGGAGCTTTAGCGATCCTCACTTCTGGTCGCGGGATGGCATCACGATGTCGTCAGACAATCCACGATAATTTTGGCTCCAATAATTTCCAAGCAACAAACATCAAGCGGCACTGAATCTTAAAGGGACACCCCGTAATCAATAATTCCAAGCTCTATACATTAACCAGATTGCTTTGTTTACTGAAGTACGCCAAGTGCGGCTTTCTAGAAAATTTATTGCAATTTTGTGAATTTTGCAAGTAAAATAATTAAATGCCTTGTTAAGCTCTTAAACTAGATTAATAATCCAAGATCTTCATTTCGCGGTTTCAAACTATATTAGTCTACCATATGTTCTGTAAGATTCATCGTCAGTTCTTCGTAATCTTAGATCCATCACGTAGAGGGGATATCAACAACTGGCGACATATTATGTGGAACAATTTATCAGCTCTTATTATATATGAACATTTAGCTCCAACACTCAGAAGAATGCAATGCACATATACACATGCAAAGAAATAAATTTCAAAACTTATATAACGCCTATGCCACCAATATATATAGAGACCAAAAGCCGTAAAGAAGTCTGTGCAAAGCCCAATTCTAGACGAGAGGAGACGCGACACTGGCTGCAGGTGCTTCAAACAAAGTCGATGAAGCGTCAATGTTTTGTCTCTTGCGAAGGACGTTCTCGATGAACGCCTCGCCGGCCTTGTAAGACGAACGCACAAGAGGTCCGCTGGCGCAGTATAGGAATCCAAGCTCCATGGCACGAACTCGCCACTTTTCAAATTCCTCGGGAGTGACGTATTTTTCCACTTTCATATGTCGTTTCGTGGGCTAATAAGAAAACGATTAGCAAGTCTGTCGTGAAGGGCACCAAAAAATAGTCCACATACCCTCATGTACTGTCCGAACGTAACAACATCGACATCGACGTCACGAAGTTCACGAAGTGCAGCCTCGATTTGCTCGTCGGTCTCGCCAAGTCCCAACATGATGCTGGACTTCGTGACGAGACCTTCCTTGGCCCGCTTCGCTGCATCCAGCACACGCAGACTCTGCCTGAACGTCGCGCGCCTGTCGCGCACGTACGGTGTCAATTCCTCGACGGTCTCGATATTGTGCGCGTACACGTCCAGCCCGGACCGGGCCATCAGCGCGACCATGTCCAGGTCGCCCATGAAGTCGCCCGTGAGGGCCTCGACAAGGATGTGCGGCGCCTTCTGCTTGATCCTCGCCACCGTCTCCGCGAAGTGGTGCGCGCCGCCGTCGGCAAGGTCGTCGCGGTCGACCGTGGTCAGGACGACGTATCCAAGGCCCCACTGAGCAATGGCCGCCGCCGTGTTCTCCGGCTCGTGGGGGTCAAGAGGGG
The DNA here is from genome assembly GCA_030556275.1 of Lipomyces sp. NRRL Y-27488. Classification (NCBI taxonomy): domain Eukaryota; kingdom Fungi; phylum Ascomycota; class Lipomycetes; order Lipomycetales; family Lipomycetaceae; genus Lipomyces; species Lipomyces sp. NRRL Y-27488. The sequence continues at coordinate 7,598 of JAKTPS010000246.1, read as the reverse complement.
CCGGCGCGCGGTTGGTCTTGACGCTGCAGAAGCGGCATCCTCGTGTGCAGGTGTCGCCCATCAGCATGACAGTGGCGGTCGCTCGCGACTTGTCACTTCCTCCCCAGCACTCGCCTATATTCGGACATCGCGCCTCCTCACACACTAAGCACATGGTTAGATCATTATTAAATCCAATATCAGCAAGAGGACACACCTGTATGTAATTTCAAGCCTCGCAAGTCCTGCTTGATTTTGGTGTAGTTTTCGCCCATGGGAATGTCTGTCTTTAACCACGAAGGTAGCCTGACAATCTCCTTCTTCTTCGGCCCGGCCTCAGCTCTTTCCACACCCTGCCGTATGAAATCGTCAAACGACGGGCCCGCGTTCAACTTGTCCGTGAATCGCGTCCGCCGGCGTCGAGTCGGGCCCGACAGCGGATCGCTGTCCACCGCAGCAGCGTCTCCAGTAACTCGACCAACAGACTCGGTCGCCTCGGCTATGGCCGAGTAATTCCGAACTGACTGTCGCGATAGTGACTGGCAGGCGTGCTTACACAACCTTCGGCTAATCCGGGAAGCTGTCATGTCTTTTGGTTGCCTGAAAATCCTGCGGCTAAGTGATGGTTGCCTCTAAACGTATAAACAAAAGTCCGTAGAAAGCAAGATATTATCAAGACAAAAGTACAGGTGAATATGCACAAATACTAGTCAAGAAATATGCAGAGTCAATGAGTAAGCTCTCTTTTTTTGGAGGAGGAGGCTGACTAGTTCATGCCAGCTTGCCGACGACCTCCATCGCAGTCATTTGGGAGACGCGCAAATTCTCACGTAGATTGCGTTTTTATGTTCACAAGCTCCTCCATGGCCCCACCCCCACGCAGAACCTAAACACCATCACTCTGAAATCGTGACTATATGCCATTACAGGACAAATGCAGAGTTGCGACGCAAAATATACAAAAACATAGAACGTGAAAGCGTAAAGATCCTGTCATACCACACCAAAACTCGTTCGCTGAAGAATAGCGGCGACGAAGCTTGCTGCTACATTATCATAATCATCTAGACAATATTTTCCCCCAAGTCTTCGCGTACTTCGTCCCCTGCCATGCTTGACGACGTGCTAGAAGTAGCAAACTCCTCCTCTCGGATGGACCACAGCCGGTAGTAGTCAACTCCAGCACCGTTAATTACCCCATGGCCGGCGTGCTCCGAGTTATCGGCCAGTTTGACCTTGAAGACATTATCGCCCAAATCCCAAAAGTCCTTGCAATTACTCACAATCCCGTTGCTGAACGGATTGACCTGGCCGTTATACCGCGCCCGCTGCTGTCGTCGCTGCGGATTTCCAGCCGACGCCGACAACCAAGAAAGACCGCCGCTGCCGCTAAAGAAGTCGGTGACAAGGTTGACGAACTGCGTTATTCCAAAGAGTCTGCAGCAGAACAGGATCGAGTTCCGAGGTGCACTGTGCGCGTGTCCGTGAGAGGTGAATCCACCGGGCGGAGCCGCGTCGAAGGGGTCTGCTAGACCGCTAGGCACTGGATCGTCATCGCCATTCCCACCCATCCATCCAAACTGGTGGAGATTGTATGCCTCGTTCGTGGTCAACGCTCTGCATATTTGGTAAAGTTGCACAACAGTTAGAAACGAGACCCACGTCAGCTGGATGCCAGCCCAGATAGCAATCACTATCGTGAATGTGTCATAGCTGACCACTCTGCAGAATTCGTCGTTTAAGACGATGCAGTTAAATTTAATATCGTCGTCAATGTCAGAGATATCTGCTCCCGTTAGACACGATTCGACGGTATTAAAACAAATAATTGTCACTTACACTCATAAACCAGATATAAAAACAGCGGTATTCCAATTTCCAAAAGCACAACGTAAAGTAAAAACGACCGATGGTTCCTCACACCAACACAATTGTTGATCCATGGACAATGACTTAAAGAAATTATTAGCAACAGTAGTCAGCCTTCACAATGACAAAGCACATACTGGTCCAATCTTGCGACACACTTATCGCAGACACGGCAATGCTTGCTCCTCAACGGACGCCGTGTGAAGCAATGGATGCAGAAATGCCTCGAGTCGTATTCGTCAGCGCTCAGCAGATCGTCAATCATTTGTCGCTGCTCTTCAAAGCCAGTTGGTCGCGGAATATAGCCCGGATCCATCTGCATACCTCGGACAAAGAAGTACATTGACGTGCCAAACGTGGCCACAAATATTAAATTCAGAAATATATGATCTTCAATAGTTGCAGGCAGTACGCGGAATAGATATCTGACAGTGACCCAAAATGCAGATCCAGAAAATATCCCCGAAAGATAGGGCTGTGTACCAATTAGTACATATTCCCATCAATCTGCTAAGTTGGAAAGATAGTGGACATACCGTCTTGTGTAGCTTGGCCGAGTTTGCACGACCTGATTGGATTATCTTCACCAACAGCTTATGCGACCCAAAAACGGCCGCGACCACCAGGATGATGGCAACGAAAGCATTCACACTCGACAGGATCTCTATCGTCAGCCAAATCACCGCCCATGGCCAAAAGAATGTTATCCGGCTCAGCGTTGTAGTGGTCATGCGTTTCGGAATAACCGATCCGTCGTCATATCGTCCAGCCTTGACCAAAGCTTCCTTCCAGACCGGAAAACACATCATTTCTTTCGCTATCACTGCGGGGGTTTTGCCGTCATTTGTCTCGGCCTTCACGTCTGAACCTTCCTCGACCAGTCGTTTTATCGAATTCATATTGCCGCGAACGACGGCCCAATGCAATGGGGTGAACCCAGTCTCATCCTTCAACTTCACGTCAGCACCCCACCGCAGCAAAACGTCGACACTTAATGGATCGCCCTGGTACGCAGCCCAATGCAGAGGGGTTCGCTGCTGCGGATCCGCATAGTCAACAGGAAGCCCTTGATGAAGTAAGTATACGATGAGCATGATATTGGAAGAATGGATCGCGATATGCAGAGCATTGAACCCTTGGGCGTCAGTTCGCAGCGGATCCGCTCCCCGTTGGATTAACAAATAGGCCATGTTGGACAGTCCTACTCTGCACGCCCATAGAAGCGGGGTTGCCATGAGCTCCCCGCCTTTGAAATCTACCTCCGCGCCATGATCCAGCAAATAGTTTACCGCGCCAACACTGTTATTGATCGCGGCCCAGTGCAGTGCTGACGACCCGTCCGGCGAGGTATCCTGCACGGTGTACTCTCCGGTACGTAGCAAGTCTTCAATGGCTTTGACGTCATTAAGTTGGGCTGCCTTGGTCAACTCAGAGTGCTCCTGTTCTTTACCGCATATACCATCAGTACATCATTCACTGCAGGCGACCTCATGACATCCACAGAGAACTTACGAGGAGACCCGTCCGCATTTAAACCACCACCATTCTGAGTGTTGTTCTGTCCAGGTAGAGGAGTGCCGTCAGGGACTGTCTGCCGCGCAGAAATGTTCTGGAGCTCGTCCGTCGGCTGTAGCGACTCCGGATCAGGTAAGCTGGCCATGCGAATTCACTTTCGTGGCAACGACAAATGGAACGCCGCAGAAGAGAATGCAGCAGCTGCAAACGGATCAAGCAATGATTCTTCTACCGTCCTCTCCCGGTTAATTCCAAAATAAACGCGGAGTTGTGTAGCAAGCAAGACTTGATTTATAAGGACAGCTTTCCGGTGATGTCGTGTGCGCTCAGACAATTTTAGAGTTTTGAGCAGGAGGTTCAAGAAGATGAGCACAGCCTGACTGTTGGCCGCGTGTACTGCGCACGCATTCTGGTACGAATATTACACTCGAAGAAACTCGAAGGAGTTCGAAGAAAGATACAGAAAGTCGTCCGAAAAAATCTGAGTTACTATTATGTCTGTACGACAGTCACTGTTTGAGATTCGCTGGCGGCTGTGGCAATTAGCATCATACGACTTCGGCATGGATGAATGAAGTTCACCTCTGAACCCTCTAATATCCCATAATTTCATGATTTTATGTCAATCTACAATACATATAACAAATTTCATGATTTTATGTCAATCTACAATACATATAACATTCCACATTGTACAATTTTAAAGAACGCCAGCTCCCAAATTCAGATCGCTTCCAGCCACCAACACCGCGTCAAATTAAACCGTTAGAGTAGGCCGGGTCGATACTTCGACTGCCTAAACTGCTCCACTGATACGACGGCTGCGCGGAAAAAAATTGGCTTGGTCTCGTGTTGCTCATGGAGACATGCTGTGGTCGCGTCATCAGTCCGGAGACATCGTAGTCGGTCATCGTAGCAGACTCGCTAGGCGCCATTCCAACGGTAGTTATATTTGTTGAATAAAGAGACAGAGGCGCACTCCCGACGCCGTGTGACATTGTGTACATGTTCTGCTGCACTGGCAGTGACAAAGGACTGGCCCATCCGGTCTGAGTCGGACTCGGCCTGAACTGCGCTTTAAGTTGCGGCGAATCGTGCATGGCCAGCATTGTAGATACGTGTGCCTGTAGTGACGACTGCTGATGTGACGGGGACAGGCGCTGACCTGGAGGAGATATCGAATCGCCAGTTCTGGCTCCTCCTACATGCCCATCGTTCGGGCTCTGGCTTCCGATTCTTGAGTTGTCAGTAGTGTATCCAGCATATTGAATATCGGAGTCGTCCTGAACAGACTGCTGCAGCATGTCCAAAGTCTGCGTGCCGAGCGTCTCCACGGTATATATGCAGCGACTGGCAAATGGCCAGACTTCTGCCATGATGCGGAAGGTGGATGTCGCAGTCCTGACGTTATTTTCCACTTCCTCATAATTGGCCGCCTCGCGGATTCTTCCAACGGTAGAGACCGCATAGAGCATGGAGGTACCAGCCATGAACAAGCTGAGTACATCGATCCAGGTGGACGTGATTGTCGTCTTGGAAAATACAGACGAATAGAAAGCGACAAGACTAACACTGGACTGGTAGCATATTTCCATGGATTCCGCAGTCGGAGATGGACAAGACGGCGATGGCCGATGAAGCAGGACAAGCGCATTGTGATATGCCATGGCATACCATTCGCTAGACTGTAGCACGCTCTCTGATCCATTCGGATAGTGCGGAGCGCTCTGCATCCAAGCATCTAAACGTTTCTTGATGTTGGCACGTTTCTCGTTAATGAAATCCTGGCCATGAACGGTCTTCATTCGCGTCGAATAAAACAAAAGCTGGATCTCGGCTGTCAACTGCCGCAAGCGAATGAAGTGCAAAAACGTCGACATGTCCAAAGGAGACGAAGGCTCGTCCCTTTTGACTTTCATCGCCTCAGCAGCGAGTCGCTGAATAGACTGGGGCGACACGTCCTGAGTATTCTCAGACAGTGTCCAAAGTTCCTCGTCATTTAGATTCAAGGGAAGGTCGGCGTCGATGTCATAGTCCGCGGTCGTCAAGGGCCGCCCAAGGCCAAGCGATATGCTCCTGTCCAGACTGTATGCACTCCAGAATACCCGCTTTCGCATTTCGCGCTGAAACAAGGAAATCTCAGGACTCGGCTGCCGGTGTAAGCCCATGTCGATGCACATGCGGAGGGCTGTGCCCACCGCATGCCAGATATTTAGACTTCGTGGCTTGTTCAGAGCAAAGACGCACAACAGCAGCAGCCCCTGTATCGACTGCAAATTGTCAGCCGAAAGCAAGGCGTCAAGATGATACTGCATAGCGGTCTGATAGAATTGCAACGCGAAATCGTCGTCGTCCGCCTGTGGCTTAGAAAAATCGATCGCGCCAATAGAAAATACCATTAGAGAAATGAACGCGTCGCTGCTCGGCGCGTGAAGGTCAGGCATGGCCAAAGTCGTCGCAAACTCATTCGCGAGATATGACGGGAGGTGGAGAAACGGGTGTTGGGGCCACCTTGTCTTGAAATAGGACTCGACAAGCTTCTTCAGCCACACCTGATCAGGCAAAGCACGAACATATGCCGGCTCTTTGCCAACTTCCAAATTTCGCGCCGGGCCGTTGAACGAGAGAATCGAGTGTTGGGCGCGCAGAGGGTCGCTCCACCTAAACGTGGACTCCAGTATTCGTGCAAAATATGCGCCGGAAGAGCTTCCGAGGTACCGCTGTTCGGCGGTGCCCTCGAAAGAAATGAAGGCAACGTCGGATACCAGGGATTCGAGATTGTCGTTGTCTATGGTCAGGTGAGCATATGACTTAAAGTACGAGATATAACCAAAATTCCATTTGTTCAGTCACCTACCTGGTTGGGAGTTCACATCAGACGGGTTCTCGCTAGTACTCTCAGGACCACCGCCATCGCGACATGCGCGTAATTGAGCCTCTAGAGACTTCACTTTGTCTTCGAGACTTTCGACATAGCCGCGGGGCCACTGGCGATATGACAGCCTGTCGGGATATATACAATCTTTTTTTGCTTTCAGGCAGGTGACACAACTAGGAACTCCTCCGTCGCACTATGTTGAACCGCTTAGCATAAAATTCGGTGTTATGTGATTTAGAAAGACGTAAAGGGGCAGTCTGCGATGCCAATATGTACCTTTTGCTTCCTCCGGCGACAGTACTCGCATGCGACCTGAATGCGCGTAAGACCAGGTCGGTGTTTTCGGCCGGCGCGCGTGCTGCGACTAGCAGCTGTCGGTCGTTCGGAATAGGACGTGGGAGAGGGGGACGAGGCGGAGTTCACAGACGCCATGGTGACGAGTGTGGCGGACCATGAATGGCGGTGGTGGACACACACTGATCCGGGGACGAGCAAGCAGCAAATCCTGCAGATGCGGCCAAAGTCAACGAACACCAAACACGACCGAGCAAGCAAAACAGAAAAAGAGACAAAACACGAAAAAGAAGAAAACCCATGGGTATTTCAGCTATGGCCGGCACGGACGATGGCTCGGCGGGCAAGGGTTCACGTAGGCCGGCCTGCGTGCCGGAGTAGCAGGTCGTGATCTCGCACGTCTCCGCAAAATCTTCACCGCCGCGCGTGCGGCTCGTTTTGCTGTGCGGTTCGGTGACTCTCGATATGTCACCGCGGCGCTATTGCCCCATTCGGCTAATCTCCGGCACGCAAATTGCCCGTCACGGGCACCGGGCTTGCCTGTTTCGGCTTTCGTCCGGCATATGGAAGCAAAAGCGACTGTTCCACAGCCATGACTTTTCACTGAGCAGTGACATTCGGATAATAAACAAGCAATGATCCAGAAAACAACGCAAAACGTCGCTCATCACGGCTATTAATAACCTGTGATAGTAGTCGGCTTAAGGAGCTGAAACGGGGAACACGCAATATGAAACAAGAATGCCACAACGGACAGGCAACTGATCTTCATGAAGCACAACAGAGTTCATTAAAAATTAGCTACTAGAATGTCTATCCAAAAATTCCAAAAAATGCATAACACCAGTCTTGCAAAACAAGCAAAGTTCTATCCAGAAATGCGCCATATTCTATCCTCATCATCCTCGTCACCGAGGTTAGTTCGCGTACTTCGATCTCGCCCTCAGCTTGTCACCAAGACGTAACAAGACGATCGGAATCAAAATCATCAGCGCCGCGACGCCCGCGAGAATCGTAGATCCCCAAGCGACAGGGAACCGGCCGTCCTGCGGCGACTTGAGGT
>JAKTPS010000245.1:0-15192 GCA_030556275.1 Lipomyces sp. NRRL Y-27488 | reverse complement strand
TGTCGAACTCGGAGTCGATCACGGTCGGGTGGGAGAGCACCTCCGCGATCGCGTCCCTGCGCGCCGTCAGGATCGGCAGGATCTCGTGCGCGGCGGCGGCGGCCTTGGTTGGGGCGGCGGGTCGGGACGGCGGGGCTGTGCCGGTGCTGTTTTCGTTGTTGAGGGCGTCAGGGGAGCACTGCTGGGCCGAGGCCGTGGCGTTGGCGATGAGTCTGTCGATGTGCGCCTGCGCGGCCACAAGCGAGCAGCGCTGGCAGTACACGTTGTCGAGCACCTCGGGCGCCGTGTACATTGTGAGCAGGGACTCGAGCGTCGCCGTCTCGGCCGGCCGTTCCGAAAAGAACGACGCCGGTGCGGATGTTGCGGACGACTGCGCGGCCGACGGCAGCAGGAGCTCGATCGAGGAGAACTGCTGTTGCCTGAGCGACTGCATCTCGTGGCAGACCGCGCACGCTACCCGCGTGGACAGGAGCCCGTCAAAGGGCAGGCTCACGGCGGGGGCCTGCTCAGCAGGCGCGGGTGACGCGTGCCTCTCCCGTGTGATGGCGCGCACGGCGAGGTCGAGCGACAGGCCGGCGCGGTACCGGCCGACGGCGGCGGACGTGAGCTCTGTCCTTACGGCGTCGAGCAGGGCGAGCAGGAACTCGTGCGCGTCCTGCTGGTCCGTGTCGGGCGTCCAGCGCGCCGAGTCGAGCGCGCGGAGTAGCGCCGAAGGCGCGTGCGCGTGGGCGCGGGGCTGGACTGTGTTGATGGCGGCGATGAGGTCTGCCAGGGCGCGGGCGACGTCGGCGTTGCTTGAGGAAGGTGTTTCTGTTGATTGGCGGAGCCAGTCCGCCACGCACGGCAGGGACGCGAGAGACTGTTTGTGAGGATGAGGATGAGCATGCTGATTCTAAAATGTAATATAATGAAGAAAAAAGAAAAATAGCCGCACCTGAATGACAGAGTTGAGAAAGCAGGTGTTTCCGGTGTTGACGAGTCCTCCGAACGCGCCAGCCCGCGATCGACCGGCGGGCTCGGCACCGGTTCGCGAGGAGTCGTCCACGTCAGCGTCGGCGTCCTTCGCGTCGGCGGACGACGGCTGGAGCGAGAGGGGCCAGACCGCGGACGCGGACCAGATGCCGGCAAAGTCGGGCATGATCTGGCCGGACGAGAAGCGCAGGACGGCGCAGGCGGCTGCGAGCGCGAGCGCGAGCGCGATGGCGAGCACTATCGTGACGGCGGCGAGGACGACGACCTGCGAACTGGCCGGGGAATGCGACAGGCTCCTGGCGGGGGACGCGCCGGCGACGGAGGCGGAGAAGTGGTGATGGTGGTGGTGGTGGTTGAGGTGGTGGCCAGAGCCCGCGGGCAGGCCGGCGCTGCCGGCTTGTGCTTGCAGCACATTCACCATTCGCGAGAGGGCTTTAGCAGAGAAGCGAGAAGAATGCTAGCCGAGAACACATGGACCTTTCCGGACAGGGATTCTGTCTAATGAGGGAGACGATGGTGATGGTATGTACCAGGACGAGTGCAGAAAGAAAAACGTAATTCCCAAGCTCATCGCTGCCGAAAAAAGTGACGGTTGTGCAGGAGGTGCAAAGTGTTGCATCCGAGGGTCTTGTGGCTTTGTGCTGGCCATTCGCGAGGCAAAGGACATTTGTCCTGGGCACATATATAGTTATGGCATGACACATATGCTAATATGCTGCTCTCCCCGTGCGTCAATGCATTGGCCGAGGCGGGGAATTGAGCAATTGCCAACTGGCATTGCAATGCGGATCAGATGAGATCCAGTCAACTGGACGTGTCTTTGTCTACGAGGATGATGCCACATTGCAGAATAGACAGATCACGAATCTTAAGACTGCTCTCCGTGTGATTGCAATCCAACAACAGACACGTCCCGCCCCATACGAATCCAGTATATGTGGGGGAGAAGAAGAAGAAGAAGAGAGGGATGCCGAGGGTGCTGTGAAGAAAAGTCGACGAAGCGTCCAGGAAAAAGAGGTACGTGTACTGGGCCGGCCAGGGTACATGTATACCCGCTTGGTCCCTGTTGTGACCCGGATGTGACTCGCTGCAGAAACGTTGCCCGAATCGGACAGGCAGCCCCAGCAAAAAGGGAAGAAAACGGAAAAAAAAGGAAAAAAAGGGAAGAAAAAAGAAAAAAAAAATTTGCAGCAGTCACGGGAAGTCACGTTTTGCGGATTTGCGGAGGCGACGCGCTTGTTGGGTGTGACTTGGGTGTGACTCTGCGACTGCGACTGCGACCACGACGTCCGAGCGTGTGATCGGCGGCTGTGAGCTGGGCCCAACCTTGCCTTTGCTGGCGGTCGATTTAAGACGGCGGAGGACGCGAACACACACGTGGGGACGAGACGGACGAGCTGGCGACAGAACGCGAGACTCTGAGGCTGCCTCGGGCCGTAGTAGAAGGAGGTCGCAAGCACTTCGCGAAGAAAGGGATCATGGTCTAGATACTGGACAGATGAAGATGAACAAGAACAACAGAAACGCCCACAGAAAACGCCGCACCTTATTCGAATTCGGGGTCTGAGCCGAAAATAATAACAGGCCCACTACTATGCCAGCTCACTATGTGCTATGCAGCGGCGTCTACACCGGTGTGTGAGAACTGAACATTCACCTGAATGAACACGAATGCAAAAGAAATGAAAACCGAGCAGAAAAAATTCAAAAATAACACAGGAAGCAAACCCAAAAGAAAAACCGAAAAAAAGACGCAAGAGCACGGAATGCTCATGCGATGACGTGTTGATGATCAGAGAGTTGCGGCTGCGGCGGTTAGTTAGTAAGGGGACAGTACAAGGCCCCTTGCTGCTGTTATTTTTGGCTGAACATTACGTGAACCCTGGATTTTTGCTTGCGGTTTGTGTTGGGCCTTCCCAATCCAGCACATGGCACACGACCACTTCACAGTGCTCGTCTTGTTCGTGTCTGCTCCGTCCAGGACACCAACGTGCCTTTTTCTTTCTCTTCATTTTTGACGGACTCGGCAGGTCAATTGACTGTTGTTTTTTTGCCCCCCCTTTTTTTCTTTCGTCCTGCCGTTTTGGTTTTTTGGCTTTCGTGTCTTGGGTTGTGGTTAGAGTTAAGGCAGCGTGCACCGCCGCAATGCCGGTATTTGATACATACATAAGCGCTGTGACCCGGCCCCCCCAGCCACCAGCCACGCAGCCGAGGCGGCCGCCAGCAATGCAGCAACGGCGCAGGGTAACTTGATTTGTGACTCGCTCGTCATGCATTCCAGTTTTTCTGTTGTCGTCATGCCGCCGGGCCGGTTTCTATTTTGCGCTTGCTGTTGCTGCTGGTGACTTGAAGAGCAGAGATGCTATTTTTGCCCTTGCATCTTGGGCCGAAGCACAGCAAGCAGCTAGCTGCTGTGCTGCTGCGGTCGGCGTTCCAAATGGAACTACCTGCAGCGGAGAATTATTTTTGGCTGTGGACGTTGTTGTTGGACATTGACACAGCCGCAGCAGAGAGGGCTGGCTGGCTGACCGGGCTTGCCATTACTATTCCTCTTTTGTACTACATATGTTGTGCTGCTGCTATATTCTGCCACTCTGCCGCCACCACGGCCCTTACATGCTTACATGGAGATGGCTAGCACACGCCTGTTGTTTTGTCATTCCTTCTCCCTGCCCGTCCTTTTTCCCGCAAGAGCCGGGGAAGGCCCGGCACGGGCGTTGGGCGGGAGCAAGGCCCGTGACCGGCGGGAAGCAGCACGGGGCGTGGAGGAGAATGCTTTCCGGATTGGGCGGCATTGGGCGGGATCGTGACCTGTGAGCCGTGACCAGGCACGTGCCGCGGGGGTTAGGGCTGTGGCGGTGCACGCTGTACCGGGTACGCTGTTTTGTGCGGTACTCGCGAGTACCGCGCCTGGCCCAAAGCAGAGTAGAGTCATCGCCTCCTTCGTGCTTCGCTATATAAGTCCCAGCCGGCCTGCTCCTCCACAACACTCCATCACAAGCATCACCACTTCCTCTCACCACCAGACACTCGCTTCTGTCGTCTGTCGTCTGTCGTCTGTCGTCTGTCGTCCGTCGGTCGCACGATTCGTTACCGCCTCAACAGCTACTTCTATATACACACACACACACACACACAATGGACTCAAGCAAGATATCAGACTTCTTCGACAACGTCTACGTGCCCAAGAAGGCCCCCACCTCGATCCCCAAGGTGCCCGTCCAGCACCCGACCCTGATCATGCAGGCCAACACGACCGACGCCTCCCACCGGCTCAAGTGCGGCTGCACCGGCGACGCCTGCGTGTTTGAGCACGTCACCGAGAAGATCTCGGGCCAGAAGGCGCTCCACCGCGCGTACGAGGAGCAGTACCACCTCGCGGCCGGCCACTCCGGCTTCCTCGGCGGCGAGGTCATCGCCACCAGCCCGCCAAAGTCCCGGTCCATATCGCCCGCCGCGTCCGTCCGCTCGCGGGCTTGATCTCGTCGTCGTCGTCAGTGTACGATGGACTTGCGCGTGCTTTTACTTTGCATCTCGCGGTGGCAACACTCGCCACTCGAAAGTTCGAAAGTCTGAAGGTCGACCGTCTACCCCCCGGCCCTTCGCTTCTCTCAGGATGGGTTGGGATTAATTATTTGTTGGAAATGGGTTCTTTTTTTATTATCAATGATTTGTTTTTGTCTGGAGTAAGGAATCTTGGCTATCTATGGGAAACAATCATGAACTGCGACTTCAATCGTCGCACTTCATCTTACACATCTATATACTTGTTTTTGTTTTGTTTTTTTGTTATATGGCATCGTCTCTTTTAATCCTTTCTATATTACGGCTTTTTCCCGCGCTAGACAGTTGTTATATTCTACGCCGCCGGCATATGTTTAATAACCTCAATCTTTCTACTACTAGTACTATGATCATGGTCGTGTGCAGCTTTCCAGCACCGAGTGACACACCGATGTCCAGACGGCAAAAAGACGGTTTTGACAGCAAACATACAAAGTGATTCGCCAGATCTCATCTTTGATTTTGACCGTTGTCTTGTATTTTATTGCTTTGCCCCGTATGATATTAATGCTCGGTTCATATAGTGATATATATGTTCGGCTCCACAAAAAAACGACAGCTCAACCGTCACCGACGGTGTTTTTTATTCACTCGCGCCGTTGCCTGCTGTTATTTTTGGATGTTTTAATTTCATATTTACTTGCAGTGCTCATCTCCGCTTTCTGCTTTGGTTTTTTTCTGCTCGTCCCTCCTCGCATCTATCTGATACAGACAATCATCGTCATCTCGCTTTCCTGATCTGCGTCTGCCGTACGGCGCATATTATGAGGTGGGACCAATCTAAGATATGGCGTGTTGGGACCAATCCGAGCCGCAAGCCACCGGGCGGACTGACCAGCACGCACACGCCACCGACGACTGCCTAAAGACGGCATGACGCTTCCAGGCGAGAACAGCCCAGAAGAACAAGAAGGATATGATCGAACTATCATACATACGGTGACGAAATGGTCGTTTATTTCTGACGTCGGGGATACTTCGACGTGCGCATGGGGCGATGCTATTAAACAGATACCCCCCATCCCTGCCCCTCGTCGCGTGGTTGGTTGTAAGGGACTCGCTTATTTCTGAGTGCCAATTCTTTTTTGTCTGCATTTCTCAATTGGGAGGACTATCTTGTTTACCATCAGACTTTCTTCATTGCGTTTTTATGTCTTCAAGTGAAAGTGATTAGTTATCTCAGTGGTGAATAATCTCATATTGACCCGCAAGAACACGGCTTGCACATGACGAAACCACGTCCCGCGCATCATCCACTGTCCCATACAAAAACACAAAGAACTCCGCAACTCAATTCCTATCGTATGAACCACGGCCCTTCCCTTTGTCTTCCTCCCCCAGCAACAGCCATGGCCACTCGCAAGCCGCTGCGCCAGCGGCCGCTGGATCTGTTTTATTTCGCGTACTTGTAAATATACCTTTCTTTTCTTTTTTTCTTTTGTGTCCAATTGCCTGTTTGGTTCGAAATTGGTTGTCTGGTTCCATAGTGCAGCGACATGCTAACCGCAGTCCACGACCAAACAGCATCCTGCACGCGGTCATCACGGTCGTGATCGACTCGGCCGCGATCATTCCCGCGGGCTCGCGCCACTGGGTCCAGGCCGCCCTGCTCCGCGTCCAGGTCGAGCAGAACAAGGACCCGCTGATGGCCCAGGTGCCGCCGTGGCTGGCAGCCTTCGTCGCCGTCGAGGTCGTCTTCCAGCTGCCCGTCTTTGTCGCCGGCGCGGTCGGCCTGTATAAAGGTGCGTGTGTTGTTGTGTGTCGGTGGCTTGAGTGGCGGAAGAGAGTTGCGCGGCCGTGCTGACAATCGTTCACGTGGGGGAACAGACTCGAAGAAGGTCTACATCGCGCTTTTGATCTACGGCGTGAACGCGAGCGTGACGACGCTCGCGTGCCTGGCCGAGATCGCGTACGGCTACGTCGACGCGCCGCTCACGCGCGATGAGCGCATGAACCTGTTGTGGATCTACCTGCCCACGTTTCTGATCCCGCTCGCCATCGCGGTCGACATCACCGGCCGCATGTGCCGGTGGACGATCGTCGAGTCCGATGGTGACAAGAACGCCAAGAAGGTCCAGTGAGTGGGTGGGTGAGTGAATAAGCGAATGAATGAGTATTTGTACATTATGTTTTGGACAGTGTAGATAGAATATATGATACAAAAGTTTGAGGAAATGAGGGAGAAAGAGGAATCACCGATTGTAAACCGGCTTATAACTCTTGATCTTCTTCACCACCCGCACGGGCAGACAAAACACGGGGTCGACCGGCTCGAGGTTCTCGAACCCGAGCAGGCTCAGGCCCGCGATGCCAAACACGGTGTGGTACACGTCGACCGCGTCGCCCTTGCGGTCCGCGATGCCCCCCAGCTCGTCGTCCTGGGCCGCGAGGATGAACCCGCGCAGCCGGTCCGCGTCGATCCAGTCGAGCCGGCCGAGCACGGCGAGCGCGGACAGGACCCACCACGAGTAGCACACGTCCGGCAGCTTCTCGGGCCGGCCGTTGAGCCCGCCGGACGCGAGCTGCCGCTCGCACAGCCACCAGCACACGAGCTCGGTGTCGACCACGTCGAGCCGGCCCGCGAGCGCGAGCGCGGCCACGCACGTGAAGATCTGGCCGGCATGGCTCTCGGCGCCGGGCACCATGCCGAAGCCGCCGTCGAAGTTGCGGCAGCGCGCGATGAACCCGACGGCCTTGTCGACGTCGAGCGCGCCGACGCGGTCGACGAGCGCGAGCGCCTGCAGGGCGATGTAGACGAACCTGGTGTCGATCTCGTCGCCGGTCGCGTCGCCCCTGACGCCGCCCGAGACGGGGTCCTGCAGCGAGGCGACGTAGCCGGCGACCGCGTCCGCGTCGACCGCGTCGAGCGCGTCGACGATCGCGAGCACCTGCAGCGCCGAGAGCGTGTAGAGGATGTGCGCGTCGTGGCCAGGGTGCGGGCCGAACCCGCCCTCAAAGTGCTGGCAAGACTTGACGAACGCGATCACGTCCGCCCGCGGCAGCTCGTCGCGCGCCCCGAGCAGGTCCAGCGCGAGCAGGCCCCAGTACAGGCCGCCTGAATAACACACGGTTAGTTGTCGTCGTACCAATAAACAGCCGTCGCGGTGGTGGTGGTGGGGTGACGTACTAACGCGCAGGTGCTCGGACAGCCAGTACTCGAGCTCATCTTGCTTCTGTCAAACAAAACTTGACGTCAGAACTCCTCCGGATCAGTCGAAACGCGGGACGAGGTACGTACGGTATCGAGCGACTTCACGTACGCTATGTGCTTGTCGCGCACGAATTCGGTCGCCATCGTGTTCGTGTGTCGGGGGTTCGTGGAGCGAGATCCAACCGAACAGATGGCGTTGATGACGTCGAACTCAGTTTTATACGGTCTCCTTCATTCAGGCACGTTTTTGGGCAAGTTTGTCTAATTTGCTGACGTCCGTGACGACAAATAATTACATCAAAAAACATATAAAAAAAAGGATATGCGGAATCACACAGCCAATTATATATAAAACTACCAAAAAGAACACAAAAAGACTCTACGACGGTGTAAATGTGTCTCTTGCTGCCGCCCAGTCGGGAAAACTCTAAGACCATTGGCCGGCGCGCGTTCAATCTTTTTCGGGTTTCTGTCCTTAACAATTTGGCTGTATGATGCGATGATAATGCGGTTCGTGGGGGAGGTACGGATGGTGATGGCGTCGGTGTGGGGAGGGCGTGCGATGAGGAAGGAGGATGTCGTTTACTTTGAGGGGTCGTTCCGCTGGATCGCGCTGAATCCGTGCAGATGGTGGGTCGGCAGCATCTCGATATATCGCACTGAATAGTCAAAACCCAGGTCAGCTCGTCTTTCCTCCACGGCCGACCGCCGTCATCCTTTCCCCGAAAAAACAAACGAAGAGGACAGGACAAAAAACATACACGCCAGATCCTTGCAGTCCTCGAGCGCGTTCACGCCCCGCGTCTCGTAGCACAGCCTTAAAGCGTCCCGCACGGTCCGGAGCGCGTACAGCTTGACCCACTGGTGCTCGACCTCGCTGCGCTGGGCCGCGCGCAGCTGGGCGAGGTCGTTGTAGTCGACGTCGTCGAACGAGACCTTCTTCCAGCGCTCGTACACGGCCTTCTTCGGCGCGTCGTTCTTCGCGAACGGGAACGGCAGGTTCTCCTCGGGGGCGCTCATGTCGTCGTCGTCGTCGTCGAGATTCACGGAGAAGAGTGGTGGTGGAGAAAGACACGGGACTAGAGGGGGTGTGTAAAGTCGTCGGCCCTTTGGACTTTGGTCAAGACCGCGAATTTCGGTTTGGGAGACTTGAAATTCGCCCGCATCTGATTGGCCCGCCCGAGTTTTGCCGTTTCGGGCCCGCGCCTGCCTGTTTCGGCGTGCGGCTCGCCGGTCGTCCTGCCAACGCCGCAATTTCCCGAAACGGGATATCAACAAACATCTTCCTCGAACCACGCCGCACGTTCTTCATTTTCCCTCGTCCTGCCTTTACTTTTCTCTGTTTTGATCCTTAATCTCCCTTTTCTCAAAAGAACCATGACATCCTTGAACGACACGGCCAAGATCGAACTGTACAAGGCCTTCCTCGCCGCGCCGACGGCGGCGCACCTGTCCACGGCCGCCGCGCCGAGGCTCACGTACGTGACCTCGTGCAAGGAGTACGCGGGCGCGGACGCGATCGTCGCGCACCTGCTCCAGTCCGCGCGCCAGGTGCGCAAGACCGAGGAGTGCGTCGTGGCCGCGCACGCGGCGCCCGGCTCGGCCGTGCTCGAGACCGTCACGACGCTCGAGTTCGTCACCGGCACGGGCGCGTACGTGGCCGGGCTCGACAAGAACTTTGTCGTCGACAACACCGTTGTTGTTTCTATTGTTTGTGCTCCCCTCCCTTTTTTTTCTTTTTGGCGTTGTTTATTTGTAGAGGAGGTAGACTGACGTTGGCGTGGCGCACTGCAGATCCATGTCGTCGTTTTCGAGGAGGACAAGATCCGCGAGGTCAGGCTGTACTGGGACCAGGGATCGATGCTGAAGCAGCTCAACGTCATCGGCAGGAGCGGGAACGTCTGGCCGATTTTCACTGGCCGGGATCAACAAAAACTGCTCGCCTCAGCCGGTACGCCGAACCTTTTTTTTGTTTTGATTCATTGATATTGTCTCTCTATACCCCGGCAGCAGCTAATCCAGAATCTGTCTATCATACAGCTAAGCCGACGACCGCCACACCAGCACCAACCGCCAGTTCGCGCAAGCACTTTGACATCGCCGAGCTCGAGCCCGACGTCGCCGTGCCGGCGCCGCGCTCGGCCGCGATCGCGCCCGCCGGCTCGTCGCGCCCGCACCCGCGCTCGTTCACGGACATCATGGCCGAGACGCAGTCCCCGCAGCCGCCGGCTGCACGGCAGATGAAGGGCCCCGGCCTCGCGACAGAGCACGCGCGCACGCCGCAGCAGGTCCGCGCCCGGCGCGAGTTCAACGCGAAGAACTTCGAGCCCCACTTCAAGTTCGGCACGCCCGACAAGCTGCCGTCGCCGTACTCGAAGACGCGCGCGAACATGCACCCGCAGCCGGACGAGCTCGCGTGGGACTACGACGCCGGCACGGGCGTCCCGGCCAACGCGGCCGCGGGCGCGAGGGCCGGCCGCAGGGACATGTCCGCGTCGTACGAGATCACGGACGCGTCGCCCGCGCCGGCCGCGCAGCCGCCGGCGGACAAGTTCCGCGGGATCAAGATCGCCGGCAACGGCATGGGCGGCCGCCGCGGGCCGCAGTGGGACTGGGCCGCCGCCGGCGAGGCGGACGAGGACGAAGAGGTTGGCGACGCGCGGCTGCCAACGACGAAGCCGGTCCGCAGGGACCTGCTCACGAGCCTCGAGCTGTCCGACGGCGCACCCACCGCCACCGCCGCCGCCGTCGCCGCCGCCGCCCGGCAGTCGCAGGCACGGAACGGCGGGATCAAGATCGCGGGCAACGGCATGGGCAGCCGCACGGGCTCGCAGCAGTGGTCCTGGGACATGGGCGACGACGACGACGAGGCGGCGGACCAGCGCCGGTCGGCAACCGTTCCGCTCTCGACGCAGACCGAGAGCAAAGCCAACGGCGCCGCCGCCGCCGCCACCGCCGCCGCGACGACCAACCCAACCCTGGGCTACGCCGCGGCACGCAAGGCGGCAGACCTGGCCGGCACCCTCGACGCCGCCGTCGCCGCCGCCGCGGCGGACAAGGACAACGCCTCGTCGCGCTTCGGCGGCATCAAGATCGGCGGCAACGGCATGGGCAGCCGGTCCGGTGGCCCACAGTGGTCGTACGACGGCATGGGCTTTGCGGACACGTCCGGCGAGGCTGACGACGGCCGCGCCGTGCGCGTGGCCAAGACGCGCGCGCCGGCAGCGACTCCACAGGCGGTGGACGCGGCCAAGCAGCTTCCGGCCTACCGGGGCCGGGTCGTCTCGCGGCGGCAGCTGACGGCGTCGTGGACCCTCGGCAGCGACGACAAGGAGAACTACTGACGCGGACGGAGTGTGAGGGCGGGCCGCGATGTTGGGATATGTGACTTGCTTTTGCTGGTGGGTTTTTGTAATGGTCTTGTGTTTGCCTGTAGCGTCTTTTGTGATATCCAATGAAACAAACTCCTCGTCGCGAAGGACGACTGGGTTTCATATTCAATATCCGGCGGACACGCCCAACTGTATTTTCTTCTCGCCTGAGGTGCCTGGCCTTGGCAGGAATAGCGGTGGTGTGGTTCGAGCGCAAGTTCCGGGTTCGAGGGTCGAACAGTGCTCGCGCAGGACCCATGACCTGGGAGGGCTTACATGCGATCTGCTTGGACCGAAAGACGCGCGCCCGCAGCAGCCGGAGCGAGACTCTGGAAGACACCAGGCGGAGACGCTCTCGTTAGACACATTGGCGTTCTGCCAATGAGCGAGGAACAGCCGGATCAATCGCCAGCATGCGGTGATGAATTATATATGACTAACTGACTACTCAAAGCACTACCCCCAAGTCCTGCATTTCGACCTCTCCTTAAATCTTGCTACTAGCAAGATATTGGCCGCCGTCAATCGGAATCACCGCCCCGTTCAAATATCCAGACGGCTGGCTGCACAGAAACAGAACCAGGGCTTCCATATCCTCGTCCTTGCCGAGGCGTTGCCGTGGGTTGGCCCGCGCTAACAGATCGCCCGAATGAGCCAGCGTTCCTTTTGTCATCTTTGTCGGGAAGAACCCGGGCGCGATCGCGTTGACCGTGATGTTGCGCGGGCCGAGCTCGACGGCGAGCATCTTGGCCATGTGGATCACGCCGGCCTTGGACGCGGCGTAGCCGTACGTGCCCGGATTGGACGGGATCAGGCCCGCGGTCGAGCCGATGATGATGACCCGCGCCGGATCCTCGGCCGTTCCTCTTGCCGCGAGCAGCGGGGCCGATTCCTTGACGGTCAGGAACACGCCCTTGACGTTCAGGTTGTAGACCTTGTCCATGGCTGCCGCCGAATGTTTCTCGAGAGGATCGCCCCAGGTGGCGCCGGCGTTCGCGATCACGATGTCGAGCTTGCCGCCGTTGTCCTTCTTGACGAACTCGAGGACATCCTTGACGGCCTTTTCGTTGCCAAAGTCGGCGGCGATGCCGACCGCCTTGCCCGACACGCCCTTCATCGCGTTCAGCTCCGCCGCGGCCTCGTCGCAGGCGGGTCCGGAACGCGACGAGATGTAGACCTTCGACGCGCCGTGCTGAAGCAGAATCCTCGCGGCCGCCAGTCCAAGACCGCGGCTTCCTGTTAGGTCGGCTCAGTAATGCCCGGTTCCAAGCTTGCAAGTCCATGAATGCATGATCCCAGCACATGACTTACCACCCGTCACCAGCGCAGACTTCCCGTTCGCGTTAAACTCCATCTTGAACACAAATTCGGTAGTATATGTCCTCGTAGGTCTACTTGCGTGTGTGATAGAAACAAGAATGTGTATTGAGGCGGGGAAATCGACTCTTGATATTAAGTCATCTGCCAAAAACCCCACACAGAAATTCGAGCTTCTTGAAGACCCGAGGCTCCAGCACCGGGACTTGGCTAGAGCCTCCATCTCGGCGCCCTCGCCCCTCACCGTCAAAATCCAGTCATTATTCTGGCCATACTTGGGAAAATACTTAATTTTGTATACTATGTAACCATACTACTCCGCTACGTTAATGCTCCGCTTCGGTAATAATTCAGTTCAGAAGCGGTGCGCAGTTGTGTTGGAGTAGCGATCATCTCCGCATATGAAATTACCAAATACCCTAACCCGATGCAGTCGAAACGCCGCAGCTTTCCCCGAACACTGCGGCCCGTCGTCATTTCAGCCTTTCGCGAACCCCCGCCAGCCGGACATATCTCCGTTTGAACTGGTTTGGCAGACCGCTAGTTGGAGAGTGATAGCCCCGGGGCCATTGGAATTGAGAAAAGTACTGCTTCTCCCAATGTATGTCGCCGAGACTCATTGGTCATAGCTATTTAGGAAATACCCCACAATTCGAGATGGAGGACATGGCTCGCCGTACGATATCGCGAGAAACGGGCATGGACCACCGCACGGCCTCGCAAGCAGTGGTCCAGGGATGTCGGCGGCGGCGACGATGTGGCTTCCAAGCGGTCCGCTGTCGACGCAGACCGGGAGCAAAGTCCAATGGCGGCAACGGCCAACCCGACCCTTGTTCCAGTCGTTTTTTTCTAATATCCAATGAAACAACGCCTCGCTGCGTCCGTTCCATAAAGTGATTATCCCACGTCTCCATTTGGACGAGTGGGTTTTAAATTGCGGTACTAGAGTGCATAGCTACATACAATAACCAGCACCTTGAGCATCAAGACTACGTATAACGGCCGGCAGACCAGCCTTGTAGAAGCCTTGGGAAATGGGGAGATGACTTTTGTGTTCGTCTATGATGGTTGACCAAATGGACAGCAAGTAATATCCAGATTAGACATTATGCTAAATAAGAACCCAGCCATACACAAGGCCAATAAAAAAATCCAAAAAGGTGAAAAAAAAAACAAGCCCCAACGCCAAAATTGAAGGCCATGAAATGGAACACCTTGCTGTAACTAACCACTTCTTCCGGCCCCCTGAGTGGGCGATAAGAACGACCTGAAAAATGCAGAAACAGAGACAGAGAGAAAAGAAAAAAACAGAAATAGCTGCCGGCCAAGTGAATAGTCATCAAGTAGACGTTGCGATGCCGGTCGCGGAGGAGGGGGATGAGAAGAGGAAGAACGTGGTGTGACGATGACAGCGGGCGATGAGGACAAGCAAGATGACCGGCGGCGCCGAGTCTGTCGACGGTGTGCGCCTCAGACTGGTAGCCATCGCCGCCGCGTCCTCGAGCCAGTGTCGCCTGTAGGCTCGTCCCGGTCGGTCCCGGTCGACTGTCGCGGCCTGCGCGGGGGGTCTCGAGATTCACGACAGTGGCGTCTTCGTTGTCGTCAACGTCGGACTATTAGAACAGGAGGACAGCGTTTCCCTGCGTAAGTACCTCGGCAAGGGTCGCGTCGCGCACGATGCCGTCGTGCCGGTACGAGACGTACTGGCCGAACGAGGGTAAGCCAAAGTGGACGACTGTGCTCGTGTGCCGGAAGTGGCCGCCGCCGCTGCGAACTTCGAGAAGGAGATGTCGAGGCAGGCGTGGGCGCGGGGAGACAGTGCGCGAGTTCGTTCTGCGCGCGACGTCGACGGGCATGTCGTCCTCAGACCGCTTGACGTGGAGCGCGATCGCCGCCAGCGCGCACGCTAGCATTGCTGGCGGGCACGCGAGACGCTGTTTGTTGCGGGCTGCAGATAAGCAATTTGATATGCCGGCAAATGCGGGGGGTGTATGCTGATCGCAGATCACTGCAGTGCTCTGTAGAGGGAAAAAGTCAATAAAGTATACTATCCATCTTGTTCTTGTAGTAGACACATATTTTGACAGCATGGGGTGATGAGTCATGATGAAGGATGACAGTGGATATGCAGCTCATTGGTAATTTGGCCAATACTCATTTGAGATGCCATCTTCTTCAGCCTAAATCCTCACTCAGAAGAAAAGACGACAGGCGGACGGGTATTGCGTGGGTACCTCCTCCATCTACGTCGAAAATGGTATTATGTACTGGTTACACTCGTTTACTCAGACAAACAAACAAAAGAGACATCGGCCATAATAATAATACAAGCCATGAAAAAGTCAGAAAAAAAAACACAACTTGAACGACAACAAAGCTACGCAAGGACATCAGAATCTCCAGAGGACGCCGTCACGAAAAGCAGAAACCCCAAACGATGGCCTGCCATAACCACCGCCCGGAACATCCGCCCCGCTTCAGCGCCCCATGATCTTATCAGCAGCATCCAGCAACGACCTGCTAATCGCCACCAGACACGGCCTCAAAAACCCGGAGCCCCCGTCAGTCCATGCTTCGCTTTGGTTTCGTTCCCGGATCACCCCCCAAAATCAGGCACGCGCCCGCGAAAGACGCGTGCGCATGCGCAGGGCCAGCCCCTTGCTGGCCTTCGACAGCTTCCCGGAGTGTCTGAAGAACTTGCGCGCCCCCGAAGTCGTCACCGCCGTCGACGACATGGTATTATTGTTGTCAGTGCCCGTCGCACAAGCGGTATCAGACTTGGTATGAAAACATTCCGCGTGAAGTTTGCCATCCGAC
>JAKTPS010000244.1:0-15316 GCA_030556275.1 Lipomyces sp. NRRL Y-27488 | reverse complement strand
TCAAACCTTGATGCAATTGACTTGATACTTTTGATGGATAATAAGGCATACACTCCCCCAACATATTTTGAGAGTTTAATGTACTCTTTGATCAAAGTCTTCAAATAGCTTCTGAAACAGGACCCCTCTGACGGATGCATCAATGCACACAGTAAATGCTTGATTCCAGGATGCGCTTGCGAGACAATTGGATTGATGGCTAAAAATGCAGATGGCAGTGTATAAGAATCAGGATATAAAATTGGAGAATTAAACGGCCTAAACACACATAAGCGACGGTCCAATTAATAGGTCAGAAAAAGAGATACTTACGGGTACTTTTCCAAAGTGATATTCCTCATGCTATCTAGAATCTGATCATTGCTCGGCCATGAAAGACCAGCGGGATACGTGGAAGGCTTGGTTGCAACAAAATCGGGCAAAGTTAGAGAGAGTGCCTTTCGAAATCCCTTTTGCGTATATATTAGCATCACCAGCACATGCACCAAGGACAGTCACAAAAATCGTACCGAGGGAACACAATCGTTGTCATAGACGTACGCATAGAGCAATTGCGCAAGCGAAAATGGTAGCAAAATCCATGACCCGGCCTGCCGTCCAAGAAAAGCAAATTGTTTCTTGGATGCCACGAAATTGAACAAATATTCCACCGCGAGCGTGGAACTGTAGAATGCAGCATATGTCCTAGCTCCCCCGGCGGGCAAAAAGAGAGTGCACAACCCTGCGCCAGCAGCAGACAGAGTCGGCGCGAAGAATGGGGAGTGAAATGTACGCGCCAGACGTTTATGCTTGCGTCGAAATTTTCGTGCTTCCTCGGTGGATATGCCGCTATGAAGAGCAAGTGAAAAGGAATGAAGAAGTCGATAGACCGCTATCAAACTGCCTAAGGAAAGTGAGGAACGAGCACGAGCTGCCTTAAAAAGTTTGGGCTTGGGTAAAGTTCTAAAATCTTAGCACTGTCATATCAAAGCAAATGAACAATTAGTATTACCCTTTCGTCTTGCTATAGTGAATCACATATTCGACCAATGTACTGAATGCGTATGTAGCGGAATAAGCACGAGTAGAGGTGCGAAAAATGCTAAGAGTACACGCGATCAGTTTACCCCGCACTTTGGGTTCGCGAGAACAGATCCATAGTCGACTTACGGCATATAAAAGTCACTCAACTCGTGAGCCTGAAGTCTAACCTCTGCATTATATGGAAGCACCTCCAATGCTATGCGCTTAAAGGCTTCCAAACGGGAGAGCTCAGCCGCTGAGTCGGGTTCCGTAGGTGAGACTTCGTCGTTGGGAAGTCTGAATGGCTTGCCGTTGGACGGCTTGATTTTCGACACAACAGCTTCATATTCATCCGGCGACAAAAGGAAGTTGACAATGTAAGCAACAGCTTCACGCCGCGAAGACTCGTCGGGTATATACGGCATTTATGAGTGCGAGAGCCCAGTTCAGGATGACTGAGCAGCGAGAGATCAGATAGATGGTAGTCATGGCGCACCACTTATAAACGCCAGCCAGCCGCACGGCGAAGGGGGGTTAGTTTGGAGATGGGAATTTCACGTGAAACGGCTTTTCGGCCTTATAATTGACTTTTTCGGTAAAGAGAGTTTATTTAATGCTCAACCCCACAAAATCTGACCAAGGAGGATTGGTGATAATTGAGTCTTTGCGGTTGCTTTCCGCAGTGTTCTTGTCGTGGCTAGTTGACACTGAAGAATGCTAAGGGTAAAAAGACCAAAGAGGAGAAGTGGTCACGTGCGCCGGTCACATTCTTCACGTGAACGTACAATCCCCTTTGATCTTACAGAACAACGCTTTGAGTTGTGCACTAACCGCATTTGGCCCATCTTCAAAGCTAATCCATGTTTTTGTCCCACGCAGAGGAACAACAGACTACGCGTTTTGTTCCCATCCATCCTTAGCTTCACTATTATCCTCTCCTGTTTTTGGCCATTGTCTCAGCGACTAGCACCACGAGAGACGGTATTGCGATTGATTTGTTCAGTTTACTGACCTTGGCTGACTGTCTACTGTGGACTGCACTCTCTCGCCAAAGAGGCGACGTCACATATTATTGACGGCCATACACCGGGCCATCATTACATTACTCATTTGCGAATGATCTCCTGAGCTTATGCACTTATATCCTGTTTTCTTCGAACCGCAGCAATTATACTGGAGTATTTGGACGAGAGATAATGAAGCCAGAAGAAAACGTGGCGGTCGATTACTATGCCCTTCTGGAGCTGCCAAGTACGTGCACTCCCGACGCGATCAAGAAAGCGTACAGGAGACTCGGTAAGTTGCTTACTCATTGTTCTTGACTACGTCTGGTGTTTAATTTTTATTGACTTTGTAGCGCTACAATATCACCCGGACAAAAATCAAAATCAACCGGAATATGGCGAAAAATTTAAAGCGATCGTTGAAGCAAATGATATCTTGAGCGATCCCGTGAAAAGAAGCACGTACGACAGCTTACGGAGAAAATTCATGCCGAAATCTTTTTATAATGCACCGTCAACGCCGACGTCGAAGCATGGGTCCAGCGATGTGCCATTCTCTGCGAATATGTACCCAAGTTATGGCGGACAGACTTGGGGGGGTTGGCAGTACGGCCAGCGAGATACCTACGGATGGACAAATTCAACACCGAATCGATTCTCTGGCCGAGGGAATTCGTCCGCACAGAGACCAACAGCCGGTAGTTCTAAGCCACAGTCGCAACAATACCATCCGACGAGCAACACAAGAGCCAACGCGAGTAAAACCGAAACACCTCGAAAGCCGACTGCATACGAGTTTGCATCTCGGGCGTCGTCATCTGCGAAACCGGGGAAGTCGCCTATTAACAATAACAAGACATATGTGCACCATTTGTATACTCCTCACAAGCCGACAAAAGAACGAGTCAGCCAAAACAATAAGAATACGAATGCAGGAAACACTAACGCTAACGGTGAGACAGCATGGAATACTTCATCGCGCCAATTTCCCTTTGGCAGTCGTGAGAATGTTCCGAATGACTCGCCCTCTCAGTCTCATCAGCCAGCGTCCAGCACCACGAAAGGAACGTCTCCGACATATCCTGTCGATCTGACAGATGAGACTGATAAAGCCTCTTCAAATGAGACCTCCTCGACGTTTTCCTCGCCAACATTCGACTTTGTCAAGTAAGCTGCAATTTGTCAATGTTTTTCAACTTGATTTGCTACTAACCAGTACCATTCTTATCTAGTCGTAAGTCGCAGGAAACTAGCAGTAAAAAGTCGGAAACATTTGACTCCAGAACACAAAGTTCTATGTTTAATAGACCCGACAAGGGTGCGACTGATGGGTTTGCCACGCCTACACCAAATCCAGCAACTTCGCACGGCGCAAAGCATTCTTATTTTAAGAATAATCGTGATGCCGACATGGACCTTCCATCTTCAAAAAGAGAAGAAACAGGTCATGCCACAAAGCCGCCTACGAAGAAAGTCATTGATATTTCCACAGATTCTGGCGAGGAAGACGGTGAAGACGATGATGATGGTGATACTAGCGGTTTGAGCGACTTGCCGTCAACTGCGCGCTTCTCCGGTGAGAAATGGAGTGCTTTTTTCAAGGAAAAGCCGGTCACATTTGCATCTCCTGTATCGTCTGAGCGAAGGAAAGCTACACCAAGAGCCAAACCGAAGACGCATACAACGACGACCACGCCGATGGCAGCAGGCGCGGAAGCCTCAACTGGCAAGGCGAGCGACGAACCAGGCGACTCTAAGAGACATCCAGTGGTGGAAGATATCAGCGATATTGAAGAGGGGATAACATCTGATAATACAAAAGTCACCGGCAAAGTTCCGATATTCACGACCGTTAATGATGGCTTGCCTTCCACTCCATCGCCGCGGAAAAAGGACCGACACAAACCGAAATCAACGTTGAAAAACCGTGTTCCGTCGGCGAATACAATATTTGACGATTTGGGCGCTTTTCGGACGGTGCCTCCACTTACGCAAACAAACGGAGAATTCAAAATGGACGATCTCCGCAGAGAGTATCCTATAAATTCAGAAGCGTCGCACATTTCTGCAGCGGCGAGGGAAGATCAACCAGATCCAGACATCACAATGGAATCAGTCGAATCACCTGCATCTTCATCGAAACCTGGGGATTCGCATGGTGTTGGTGAGAATGTCACGGCAGACTCAGAGACCAGGTCATTACCGTTTGACCGTGGTGCTCCTGTGCTTGGGATGTTCTTCCCGTCGCATACATTGCCGCGAGCAACGAATATCGACTTTCACAATTCTGCTGCCGTGTTTAACATTCAGCCACCAGCACCTCCTGCTTCTCCAATGAATGCCGTCAATCCTTCACAGTCTGAACTTGCTGATTACTGGCAGAGTGTCATGCTGTACCAGCAGCATTGGAACGATTATCAACTGAAAATGACGCTGTATTTCTCCGAGCGACAGCGAGCAGATGCCGACAATTCAGGAGAGATCTTGATCAATTCAGGAAATTTGGATAACTACATATCCGTTTTGAAGCAAGATGAGCGAGTTCGAGAAATATGGGGAGAAGCTTTAAAGATGCATAAAAGGGTGATGATAGCTTTGTTGGGTGTCAAAAGGATTGTTGAAGGATGGTAATTTTTGTATCATTTGTAAGTATAGGGCAGCAGAAGAAAGCATTGGAGCGGCTATCTGAATAATTTTGTTTCGTACATCATCCAAAGTACCTATGGGACATGCAGTACTGATGCAGTACAGATGTAACGGACGTAGAAAGTAAGACCGTTATGTCTTCTCAGTCTGCTCGCCATCTAACGATTTTACGAGCTTGCCTTGTAGCCAAAGTGCCTTTATAGGAAGAGAATCGAAAAATATTTTCTAGGAGGAATATATAGAGGCCAATGTCTCCTTGATCTTGTCCAAGAGAACATCATTTTCCTCCTCTGTACCGACAGTGATGCGAAGCCCACCAACACATCCTGGCTCCTTGCCACGAAACCTGATAACCACACCCTTTGTCTGCGCCAAGGTTTCATACACTTGCAATGCTATTTGGCTTGAAGGGACTCCACACGGCTTATCGAGGACTTGGAGCAGCAAGAAATTAGAATCGTTGCCGCCAATGAAATCGCCGATACCGGCAATCTTCGGGAGTTCGACCAGGAGTCTGTCGCGTTGTTGTACGATTGCGGCGATGTTCTTACGCATATTAGCTAGACCTGCTGGCGAGAGTGCTCTTAAGGCCAGTTCACTCGTAAGAGAGGAAATGTTGTATGGAGCCTTAACATTGTTTAGAATACGGGCGACAGGTGCGGATGCGTAAGAAACACCGAGGCTATTCATGGATTAGTATTTATACGGCACAGCTCAAAGAGAGCATTGCAGTGGTGCATAAGCTTACCGGATACCAGCCATACCAAACGCCTTAGACAATGTCTGCATGACAATGAGATTGTCGTACTTGGTCACCCATGGTGCATATGAACTTCCAGGAGGAGAAAAGTCGATATATGCTTCATCAACCACGACAATGCCATTCCATGTCGGATGCGCCAATATTTTCGCAACAGATTCAGGGTCGACAAGAGTTGCGGTGGGATTTCCCGGAGAGCACAGATACACAAGACGGATAGAGGAATCTTTGTCAAGAGCATCCAGAACTGCATCAACTCGCACTGGAAACCCCTTCGCTTCAAGATCTAAATGCACGGGCAATACTTCAACGTCGTTCACTTGTGCTGCGACACCGTACATGCCGTATGTGGGCGGGCAAGTGAGCAGCTTGTCCTTGCCGGGAGAAGCAAAACAACGAATAACTGTGTCGACACATTCGTCTGAACCGACTCCAACGTATAAATTCTCAGGCTTCAGTGGAACAATAGAAGTATCCCCTTGGGAAGGCTCGTTCCGTAGATTACATAGGAGCTGTTTTACATCTTCTTGATGGGGGTCGGGATATCTGTGGAGGCCGGCAATCAGATCTTGAGGGATTATGGAGCCCGTGTCGGATTCGGCGGCGACGTCGTCTGTATATACGGCTGGACCGTACGCGTTTTCGTTCGCATCAAGTAAAATACCGGTCTTGTAGTCGCTAGAATGGAAAATATTCCAAAGTCAGTCGCGCAATTCCATCTGCGAAGCTTGGAAAGCAGCTTTACTCACTCTCTAGCGCACCGGTATGGCTCCAGAAGCCAGATGTTTGGTCTGGTGACTTCTTTCAGGTTAAATGCCGGAGATGTTAAGTTCGCTACAGTCATTGTGACTATCGCGTGCGCGTGAGGAAAGCTCAGTAAGAGACAGAAGCTTGCTAAATATAATAGTAGATACCTGTTTGAGTCATCGAGTTCTAATTAGCAATTGAGTTTCATGCCAAATGTGCTCGCAGGACTTCAGTTACGTACGCCGTGCCAAAAATTACGTATCTGCAGACGCGCCCAGTTTTTATCAACAAAGAACACGCAAGAAAAATTTTGGCTGAGACGCGCCTATACAGCACAACTTGTTCTTCACCACCAGTGCCCTCGTTCTATATCATCGACGTACAACCATTTCAAGCTGATCAACATGCAGGCTCCAGTTGTGGTTATGAGTACGTGATCGTGTTGTATTGTGTTACTATAATTACTAGACCTTACTGATCTTATCCTTGAACAGACGCAGGCGGTGAACGGCAGACTGGAAGACGCGCGCAGATCTCCAACATCACTGCTGCGAAGACGTATGCCTGGGCTTTGCTACCGTGGTGTGATATGTTGCTTACCGCTTGATAGTGTCGCGGACATCATTCGGACATGCTTGGGCCCGAAAGCTATGCTCAAGATGCTGCTCGATCCTATGGGAGGTGCGTAGGCTGCCGCACAGTCTAGTCGTATGAAAACTAATTGACATGTTTATAACCAGGCATTGTTCTTACAAATGATGGCCATGCTATTCTTCGCGAGATTGAGGTTTCACATCCGGCAGCGAAGAGCATGATCGAACTCAGCAGAACGCAGGACGAGGAGGTTGGCGATGGCACTACTACTGTAATCATTCTGGGTATGTAGACGGCAGATGCTTCGCTCCATTATTGCAATGTACTGATCGCTATTAGCCGGTGAAATCCTCGCTTTTGCCTATCCGCACATCGAGCGAAACATACATCCTGTCGTCATTATTTCGGCATTCAAGCAGGCTCTCGCAGACGCATTGGAGATTATCAACGAGATCTCTATTCCCGTCGACGTTAATGACGACGAGCAGATGCTTGGTCTGATCAAAGCGTCCATTGGCACCAAATTTGTTGCACGATGGAGTAACCTAATGTGCAATTTGGCTCTCCAGGCCGTGCGGACTGTCTCAATCGAGTCGAATGGCAAGCGTGAGGTTGATATTAAGAGGTACGCCAGAGTCGAGAAGATTCCTGGTGGTGAGATTGAAGATTCAACGGTTTTGGATGGAGTCATGCTTAACAAAGATGTCACGCATCCCAAAATGAGACGGAGGATAGAAAATCCTCGTATTATCCTGCTGGACTGCCCGTTGGAATACAAGAAGGGTGAATCGCAGACAAACATCGAGATCACGAAGGAGGAGGACTGGAACAGAATTCTTGAGATTGAGGAGGAGCAAATCAAGGCTCTGTGCGACACTATTTTGTCATTCAATCCTGATCTTGTCATCACAGAGAAGGGTGTCTCAGGTGAGAGCGATTTAATTTGTGTCAAGTGATTGCAATAAGCCATTAGCTAATGATGTGCAGACCTCGCCCAGCACTACTTACTGAAAGGCAACGTGACCGCTCTCCGCCGAGTTAGAAAGACCGATAATAACCGCATTTCACGGGCTACTGGCGCTACGATCGTCAATCGAATCGAAGACCTGCGAGAAACTGACGTTGGAACGCAGTGCGGCCTGTTCAATATCGAAATGATTGGCGACGAATACTTCACTTTCCTCACGAAGTGCCAGAATCCACGCGCCTGCACTATCTTGTTGCGCGGTCCTAGCAAGGACATACTCAATGAGATTGAGCGAAATCTACAGGACGCTATGTCTGTTGCGCGAAATGTCTTCTTCGAGCCGCGCTTGTCACCAGGTGGCGGTGCGGCCGAAATGGCCGTCAGTGTTTTGTTGGCAGAGAAGGCGAAGAATATTGAAGGTGTCGTGCAATGGCCATACCGGTCTGTAGCTGAAGCAATGGAGGTCATTCCCCGTACGCTTGCACAGAATTGTGGTGCGAACCCTATCAAGGTTCTTGCCGAGCTGAGAGCCAAGCACGCTGAAGGCCAGTATACGTTTGGTATTAACGGCGACACTGGAAAGATCGCCGACATGAAGGAATACGGCGTGTGGGAGCCTGAAGTTATTAAGCTACAAAGCATAAAGACAGCTATTGAGAGCGCTTGCTTATTGCTCCGCGTCGACGACATCGTCAGCGGCGTTCGCAAGCAAGGTGAAAAGTCATCTGCACCTGGGGGCGGACCCGAGTAGAGGTATGTGTGAACAGCTTTTCTATAAATGTATGTATTGTACAGTAAGTCATAATTAGTACTAGTTTGTCCTTTTTTCCTGTTGTAAACGCCATAAAATGCTATCGATACGTCAATAGAGTAAGAAAACGTGTTGTCAATGACCAAGGTCTAGGTCTCTGCTGCATCGTGGAAGCATTTTCGAATGATCTCCAAAATCGATTCTTGTTCCTCCTCGCTAAAGCGTTGGTCACACTCTTCTATGACACTGTTCAGTGTGACCAGTGATATCGGAGCGATGTTGATAATTTGCAGCTTTTCCGCTTTCTCGATATCGTATGCGGATATTTCCTCCAGAAAACGGCGAATCGATTCGGCGCTTTGATTAGCAGTCGCGGAAGTTTTGAAGTATCCCTGGAGCTGAAATTGCCAACATTATCAGTACATGTAAAAGAAATAAATAAAAGAAAGCCAAAGCTACCTCTAGCAAAATTGTCTCCAGATTCTCTGTTTTGAACACTGACTTATTTCTGGACTGCTTTTGACGTCGTTTGATGTCGTTGATGTGCTGAAGCACCTCGAAATTTGACAGCAGCTTGTCTCGTGCAACTTCGACCTATTGATAGCGTCAACATAATTACTCGTCTGGAATTTTTGTCTGACTTGCCTTACCTTCATTGATCAATTTTGACGTGTTTGGCAAATGAATCTGGTCGCGTTTAATCCTTACTTGTAATGAATCACGTCGTCGAACTCCCAAAAATTTATTGCCAACCCGTCGATTATTCACGGTGTTCACTCTATCTTCCTCAGCCTACTGCCGCACACAATGTTCCCGAGCTTAAAGAGAAAGCTCAGCGGGAAGGACATTTGGCCCACAAAGCGTCTAGGACGTGGAAATGGGGTCCAAGTGGAGATAGATCAAGTCGACGACGACTCCGGCAGCAGCGAAGACGAACATGCTCAAGAGCAGCTGGATGTCGACGTCGACCATAGCGACGAACAGGAGTCGCCGCTCGACAGCCCAAATGCCGGCCCCCTGTACGGTAGCGTTCATCATAAACGCTCTCAAAGCGGCAGCGTATATGAGAACCAGAACGGCAAAGGCGTGGCCACGACCGAGATCAAACTCGCTCCTCTCGGCGACTCCGTGGAATGGCAAAAGACTATCGAGAAGGTTGTCAAGAGTGTCGTTTCGATCCGGTTTGCACAGGTCGTTGCATTTGAATGGGAACAAGCTCATGTCAGCGAGGCCACGGGATTCGTTGTTGATTCCGAACGAGGACTCATCATGACCAACCGGTATAGAGTACTTTAAAGGTGTTAATATGGCCCAGAACTTGTCTAACGTCACAGACATGTTGTCGGCGCCGGTCCATTCACGGGTACCGCCGTATTTGACAACCATGAAGAGGTACTTCAATATTGGCTCCATTAGTCAACAACGCGACGAAACTAACATCAATATAGTGCGATGTCTTCCCAGTCTGTGTGTGCCATATTTCGCTCTAGGCTCTTCTTTATATTTCAATTTACTAATAACGCCAGATCGCGACCCTGTTCATGATTTTGGAATACTACGGTTTGATCCCGCGTCAATACAGTACATGCCAGTGGTTGCTCTGGACCTGCGGCCCGAACTCGCACGTACGCTGTCTCCTGCTTCCGCACTGCTACTTCCATAACCCCGTTTCTGTGATATTCACGCTGTTCTTTGTGTAGGTGTCGGTGCAGAGATTCGTGTCATCGGCAATGACGCTGGAGAGAAGCTGAGTATATTGTCTGGCTTCATAAGTCGAATCGACAGGAATGCACCGGATTATGGCGACTTCTCTTATAGCGGTATGCCCGGATTTTATTCAACCTGACTCATGCAATTCTGAACCACTGCTGATATAATTATAATTACGGACAGATTTTAATACGGAGTATATACAAGCAGCAGCAAGCGCAAGTGGCGGCTCCAGCGGAAGTCCTGTGGTCAACATCGACGGCTACGCTGTCGCACTCCAAGCCGGCGGTTCTGTGGAGTCCTCAACAGATTATTTCCTACCGCTTCATAGAGGATCCCGCGCTCTGAAATGCATACAGAATGCTGAACCAATAACACGAGGAACAATCCAGGTCCAATGGCTGCTGAAAGTATGAAAGACAAGACTTTAATCAATTCGAAAGAGTTGTTACTAACAAGGCAACAACTAGCCTTACGACGAATGCAGACGTCTTGGTTTAACTCCAGAGACCGAATCCGCGATGAGAACGGCATTTCCGGAGCGCATTGGCTTGCTGGTTGCCGAAACCATACTTCCCGAAGGTCCATCTGACGGATTGATTGAGGAAGGAGATGCTCTCGTGAAAGTCAACGACGAGTTTGTTTCGGGTTTCATACGCCTTGACGAGATATTAGATGCTTCTGTTGGGAAATCTATTACGATTGTCGTCCAACGACGCGGAAAGCTATTGGAAAGCCAAATCACTGTCGGCGACTTACACAAGATTACCCCCGATCGCTATGTTTCAGTTGCTGGTGCTTTGTTTCATAATCTTAGTTACCAAGCTGCACGGATTTACTCAGTCGCAGTAAAGGGGGTGTTTATATCACACCCTTCAAGGACGTTTCATATCAAAAAGGAACTTGGTTGGATGGTAGAAAGCATTGACGACAAGCCTACGCCGAATTTGGATGCCTTTATCGAGGTCATGAAGTCCATTCGAGATAACCAATGGGTTGTGATAACCTGTCGAAATATCGCGGATATGCACACTGCCAGTACTTCGGTCACGCGGATCGACAGACATTGGACCGGTTCATTCCAGCTGGCGGTTCGCAATGGTAAATTTTCATTTTTTTTCCGCCTTTCTCTCGTGTCTTTGCTAAAACTATTCATCTTACAGACAAAACTGGAATATGGGATTTCACAGACCTGGGTGATCCCCTCCCTTCACTCCCGCCAATACGGCAGTCCGCAACTTTTGAAGAGATAGCGGACGATACAATCGAGAACGCCGCTAAGCTTGTTCGCAGTTTTGTCAGAGTCACATGTTCGATTCCTATCAATATCGACGGCTTCCCGGTCAACGAGTGCACGAGCCAGGGCATTGTTGTTGACGCGGAGAAAGGACTTGTTCTGGTCGCCCGGAGCGTTGTTCCTTACGACTTCTGCGATATAGTGATCACGATCGCGGAGTCGATCATGGTCCCGGGACAAGTTGTGTTTCTCCATCCAACTCAGGGATGGGCGATCGTGTCGTACGACCCGAGCCTGGTGGATGCGCCGGTCGAGACGGCCATTCTAAGCGCCGAGCCACTCAAGCGCGGAGCCCCGGTGATTTTCATGGGGTTCATGAAGTCGTCGCCAATATTAGTTACTCGCACGCATGTGCTCGAGATATCCGCCATGACCGTACGACCAAGCAACGACACGCCCCGATACCGCGTCACGCTCCTGGAAGGAGCAACACTCGACACACCTCTCAGTGTGCAATGCGGTTCTGGCGTTGTCGTGAACAAGGAAGGTGTTGTAAGTGCGATCTGGATTAGACTTCTCGGAGAGCAGAATCTTTCTACTGGGCGTGACATGGAGTATCATGCTGGCCTTTTGACGTCGTCCTTAATGGGCATATTAGACCTCATTCGACGAGGTGAAAAGCCCAAACCTCGATTTTTGGATATGGATCTGGGCATCATAAGAATGAGCCAGGCCAGGATCAGAGGCGTCCCGGAAGAGTGGATTCGTAAGGTTGAAAAAGTCAACAAAGATCACCACAAACTTTTCATCGTGAAGAAGCTTGTGTGCGGTGACGTCTCCCAAACTCTCGCGGTGGGCGATGTAATTTTGGCGGCCAACGGGAAGACCATAACACGTGCGTCTGAGTTGGACGAAATATGCGAAGACGAATCAGTGAAAATGAAAGTGGTAAGGCGAAAAGAGGTTTTGGAGCTAGACGTTCCTACCGCGTCGTCGGAAAACATCGAAACTGACCAGGTCGTCATATGGTGCGGGGCGGTGTTTCACAAACCGCATCACGCGGTGCGGCAGCAGATCCGCAACCTGCACTCGGGCGTGTATGTGTCCGGGCGGATGCGTGGGTCGCCGGCGTCGCAGTACGGCATCACCACGTCGCAATTCATAACCCACGTCAACGGCATCCCGACGCCGGATCTGCAGACGTTCTTGAGCGTCGTGGTCAAGATCCCGGATCACTCGTACGCGATGCTGCGGGCGGTGACGTTCGATGACGCGCCGTTTGCGTGCTCGATCAGGCTCGATTTGCATTACTTTCCCACGTCTGAGTTCTTGAAGGACAAGACGCAGCCCGGCGTTTGGTATCGATATCATTATGTCGACGGCGAAAGGGCCGAAGAAACTACTGGGAGCGTTGCCACAGAAATTGAAGGGCTCTAGAAGGGCGGCGGTGCTCCACGGCGCCGCTAAGATGCCGTCGCCAAAAGGGAGGAAAGGGAAAGAAAAGAATGTTTATATGTATATATACTTTTTGACCGTGTAAAAGTACTGCTACATGGCAGCAAATAGCATCGTTAATGGGAGCCATTGAGACTAGGAAACATGAAGTTCGAGACGCATAGCGACTTCCAAAGCAAATTTATTTTATGAGAATGAGCAGCGGAACAATAAGCAAGCCATGCAATACTCAGTAGACGTCATGCACGCTTTCGACAACGTAGAAAAGCAAGCAAGCCGGCTCGAGTTGCTTCAGGCTCGACTTACTCAACCCAGTCAAGAAGCTGCTTCGTAAGATCATACACACTCTGTTCCAGTGAGATGTACTCCAGCCCCAAGTCCTTTATCGACTTCGAGTTGTCCGACGTGAAGAACTTTTGCGCAGGCGACTCCTCTTCCACGGGGATATTGCTCTTGAGCTCGGGGAAAGCCTTGCCCAAATATTCGGCGACCTGCTTGAAAGTGTACTGGCCGGCCGAGACGAAGTAGCGCTGGTTGGCAGCGGCAGGCTTTTCCAGCGCAAGAACGTGCGCAAGCGCGACGTTGCGCACGTCGACCCACAGAGGCGCGCGAGCGAGCGGGATCTTCTTCAACGAGCCGTTGACCAGAGACCAGATGCTCGCGTTAGACGTGTTGATGGTCTCGGGCGAAACCTTCTGAAGCATAGGACCCCTGGTTTTGTCTAAATTAGCACTCTGGCAGCTCATTGTCAAATTGACGGAATAGTAACTTACCACACCAGCGGAGGGTTGATGGTGGTGACGGTGAAGTTGGGCTTCTCTTTCTCCAGGAAGTCCCAGGCAGCCTGTCGACAAAGATGAGACGAGTCCTATCATTCCACAAACCAATAACAAAATTACCTTTTCCGCAAAAGTCTTGCTGCCTCTGTAATTCAATGCCGGATTACTGCCAGTAGCGTCTTCCCAAGTCATCTATAATGATGCCATTAGCATCCATGAAGGCAAGCAGTCGAAGGCGCATTATGATATACACACCGGATTCCAGTCCTCCTCGGTGTAAACCTTCTCGGGCCAGTCTCCCTTCGAAGGGTTAACGATGGCAGCAAAGCTCGAGGTGATCACGATCTTGGAGACCTGGGGAGCGTGCTCCTTCGCGGCAACCAATACCGACGTCGTACCCTTAATGGCCGGATCAAGCAGGTCCTTGACGGGATCCGTCACGCGGAAATGGAAGGGCGACGCGGTGTGGATGATGTAGTCAACGCCCTTTACAGCCTCGTCGAATGCTCCCGGCGCGGCAATGTCCTCAACGATGACGAACGACAGCTTCGCGTCGGCGGGATAGAGCGTCTTCAGGTAGTCAGCCTTGTCCTGCGACCGAACGGTCGCGACGACTGTGTAATCCTTCTCCAGCAGGTACTTCAGAACCCAGCCGGCAATGAATCCGGACGCTCCAGTAAGAAGAACGATGGCCATTTTATCAGTATTTCGAAAATTGAGTATTCTGATTGAGAACGGAGAGGCTAGGATGTTTGTAAGATTTGGAACTGTGAGGGTGATGAGGATGATTGGGAGTATTTAAAGCTGAGGGTAATCCCCGCCGTAGTCCGTAAATACGAAAATACCGACAACCCTTTGTTTGAAATATTTCCCTTATACTTCACGATCTCAGACTTAAGTCGTCATTTTCAAACTCCGACCACGACGCACTGAACATGATGACGACATCGCTACATAGAGATCTTGGAAAGCCGAAAGCAGATCTGCTTTGTAATATAGTGCTGATCTCCCTGAGCCAA
Source organism: Lipomyces sp. NRRL Y-27488 (assembly GCA_030556275.1). Classification (NCBI taxonomy): domain Eukaryota; kingdom Fungi; phylum Ascomycota; class Lipomycetes; order Lipomycetales; family Lipomycetaceae; genus Lipomyces; species Lipomyces sp. NRRL Y-27488. Next base: position 645 of record JAKTPS010000244.1, on the reverse strand, counting down.
TGTCCTAGAGACCATAGGCGTAATGCCAACAATATGAAGCCAGAAAACAAGAGAAAAAGCAGCTGACTGTAGAAACAATTACCCAATTGAAGAGCTCGTAGGTCGTGATGACCTGTTCCTGGTGGCGGAGCATGGCAATTGAGCCGTCGTTAAACTTTTTAAATTTAATAACTGCTGCAGGGAACAAAGACAGGACGACATCTGCTATCGTAGACAAAACTGCCCGAGACGAGATACCGAATAGAATACGGAAATAATTTTTGATTTATGTACAATTGCAAAACAAAGCTGCTAAATAAAATCCTGCCAAATTATCCGTGATCCTTGTGGAAGCCGGATAATCCATCTTCCGTTGTACGGGCCGTGAGACGGAGTTACGAAAAAAAACTAGTAAAAGTCACGTGAAAATTAAAGTAATTTAGCTTTAAGTATATCTGAAATTTCAAAATTGTTAACACGCAACTGGTCGCGAGATTCGGGTTTCTGGAGAGTCTAGTGTTCAAGGTATTCCCAGTATTGATTGTTATTGTTTCTAAGAGTGAATACAAAGTCTTTATATATCTCTGTGCCTTCTCAATAAGGCAGTATCTCGCGCAACATTAAAACTAACCAAGTATGGCTATTGTAAATCTGACTATCCCCTAA
>JAKTPS010000243.1:0-15387 GCA_030556275.1 Lipomyces sp. NRRL Y-27488 | reverse complement strand
TTCCCACTTATTCACGGTCCAGACCGTGCGGGATGGTAGAAAACTGTCTAGAACAAAACATGTTAGCACGCAAGCCCAGTAGCAGGTGATCGGTGCGGGATTGGTCCGAGATGAGTGGGGGATCGGTCCGGCGACGGACAGATCGAAGATTGCGTGGATCAAACAAACAAAATTAGCGACTAACCTATGACAGTTCTCGATACCTCTCCCACCGAGCCTGGATTCGTGGGGAAGCGCACGTGGATTTCTGCGTTTGCGGTCGGGCAGGAGGGTGGAAAACTGTTCAATAAAAGTTAGCTTACCGCCAAATATTCATAGACCAAATAAAAAGATATAAAGTACTAACCTCAGACGAGTTCTCGACCTCTTCCTCTCAAGCCCGGGGTTCACCGGGCGGAGGGCACGTGGACGTGCCGCCGGACCATGAGAGAGAAGAAAAGAAAAGAGGGAAGGAGAAGACGGCGTCGCACGGCGGATTATTATGTCAAACCGGCGGGCGGCGTGGGAATTGGCAACCGGGCCGGCTTGTTGCGTTGCTATTTACTATCAGGGTTAGGTCCTGTGTGTCGCGCCCTGTCTCGCGCTGTTCCAATTTCAGGGTCTAGGCCATGATCTTCTGGCCAGTTTGCAGTGGAGTTGGTTGTTTTTTATATTAATGCACAGTTATCTCTTTTAACCGGATTTTTCAACATGGACAGCGTAGGGCGCCAAAGCAAAGCTGGCAGTGTGTTCACGGCCGGGTGTATTCAGCGGGCGGAGCGAAGGTCCGCAGAGCAGAGACTGCTAAGAATGACCGTAAAAGAACCAGTTTCAGTTTGGGACGGTTATTTTTTACTCTCATGCTTTACGACGGCGTTGTTGCTTACTGTATCTTCATGAGGATCATCAAGCGAACCCCAAGCCAAAGAATGACTGTCCTGCAATCACTTTGCTCGATCTGGCGATGCCTAAACAAACCTTATTTTATTCTGGGCGCGAACTCACGATTAACTCTTGGATTTCACCCACTACAACTCCATTGCTGGGCACATGAATTAAATTTGTAGATAGTTTCAGTGAAATAGGTTTGATCTCCGATTTTGCTTTGACCCTGTAGTGACAAAATTGCTTGAATTCCATTCTCAAGGTTCCGGGTTTGAGATCCGTCTTGCAGAGTCTTGCATTTGACAGATGGTCAGGAGCATCTAACGGTGCGCAAGGACGTCCTAGTTTCTTGGTGCCAAAATCTATTTCGGCTGTTAATCCTCTTCTTTCATGGTCCGAGGCGACTCGGTTTAATTTCCTGCCACTTCCGGACTAGCGTTGCTCTTCAATGGCAGTTTATATCTATTTTCCTGTAGAAATGGATAGGGATATTATTGAGAATGTGAAGAAAGGAAAGAATCAAATTTCTGGCTAATAATACAGTGTACTCCACGACAGGAGTAATAGTCCGCATGTTCTATGCGTCGTTACAAGTATGAAGACAAGTGAGTAGTTCTCTAACGGGTAAAACGGCGGCCGCACTCTCGTGGTCGCCGATGCCGAGACTGACGAGGATCTTCTCGTTCAGGTATCCCTCGTACCTGCCAAGGTGGCTCTCCCATGCAATGCTGACGGTGTACAAGAACTTGCCCTCGACGTCGTACTGGTCTTCCAGTTCGTCCTCGTTCTCGAAGCGGATGGGGAGGTTCGCGAAACCTACCATCTCGAACGGCGCCACGCTCTTCCATACCGCCAAGAAGCGTCGGTAGTCGACTTTCAGTCCGGCTTGCGACTTCTTCTTGTGTAAAAACTCGATATATACTGTGTTGTCGGGCGCCGGATCGCACTCGCCGTAGTTGCAGAGCACGACCATAAGCGCGTTCGTCGCCTGATGCCATATGCCGCCTTCCTCCTTGAGGTGCGGCAGGCAAGGCGTCTCGAATGGGCTGGTCATGTTGCGCGACGTCAGTCCGTTGCCGATGAGCCGTGCAAAATGCCGCGACGTGGGCGACAGGTCGTATTGGACATACGGCGCAGCCGTCTCAAGATCGTAGAACATGACGTAGTTCTTCTCCACGATGTGTCGCGACTCGGCCCTCGTCAGCTCCATGACGGTCGGATACTCGTTCAGGAGGGCGCGGTTGACGCGGTACCGCAGCGACGGATAGACCGACCGCAGATCGATAACCCAAAGACCAAAGCAGCCGTAGCGCGACTGCTGGTTGAGCATCATGAGCGGAGCGCCACTCTGGGACCAGAACAGTCGGGGGTCATGGTAGCCAGGAATCTCGGACATGAACTGAAGTTCCATGCAGTCCTTGGCGGGCGTGGGCGGGACTTCGAGCAGTCTCGGGTTCGTGGCACAGCCAATGAAGTGCTTGACGACTGGAAATCCGTAAATGTTGTTGACCGTCTCATCCAAATACTTGCCCTCGCAGATCACGCATTGCTGCTCGAGGCCGCTGCCGCGAAACCGCGAGACAATGAGGAACTGGTAGTGGGAGGACGACGGCAGGGCAATGATTGTCGGGTTGTACGTCGTGCCGTACCTGTCGCTGCGGGTGCGGACTTCGACAATGGGGTACTTTAGCAAAACGAACGTGTCGAATATCTCCGTCGCAGTGGTAGACCCGGTCTTGCAGGTCCACAGGAAGTCCGTCACTTTCTTGTCGGGCATGCGGCGGTCGGCCGCGTACGTCTTTTCCAGCGCGGCTAGGCGAACGCGCGAGCTGTCGCTGGCAGGCTCGTCCAGCACGGGCGGCGGATGGGACCTCAGATGGCGGGTAAGGTCGGGTACGGGGAGGTCGACGGACTTCAACCGCCTCGGCCGGACAACGGAGCGCAGGACCAGGAGCGAGGCAATTAATATGAGCGCGAGCGCGGCCACGGGCCGCATGTGTCGGACCTTGGCCATGGCGGGGCGGTGGGGAATGAGGGAGGGGAGGACGGTGGATGCCGGATCAGCACTGCCGTGCGAGCGGGTGGGGGCTAGCGACGGCGGAGTAACGAGAGACGACGGGCGAGCAGCTGACAACGCGACATTCGAGCAAGCAGCGAGCCAGCAACAGTGGTGGAACAGCTTCCCGGGCGACCGGACCTGGGATGGAGACCGCGTGCGTGGAGACCGAGTGGAGCCAGAGTGGAGAACGGCTGCAACGACGAACTGAAAATAGTTGTCTCGTGAAGAAAAGACGGTTGTTTCACTAACCGAAGGAGCTGAAAGTCGCGCGAAACGTCAGTGGCCCGCCATATTAAAAACCGACGCACGGCTTTCACATAATTGCACAGGCACATGCAAAACAAACTCACACGGCCTCGCAGCACGTGACGTGACCTATCCGCTCCATGTTTTGACCCAGTTCTTTCCAAAACACAACCGCGTGATATACATTTTACTATATACTCTTTCCATGTCAAAACAAAAACCATGCATACGCCCTTGACTGCCGTGCAGCAGGTTGCGGATATAAATTCCGTCCCGTACATGCTATTTACATACATAACCTCAATCAGTACTTGCTGAGCAAACTAGAGCCCACCGCCAGTTCCACCGCCTTCCGGGCGAGATCCGAGAGCTGTGCCTGCTGCCCTCCGTCCGTAGTCAAAGCATTTTCGGGATCGATCATGACGGAAGTCTCGATGCGGCGTCCGTCCAGAATGCCACCCTCCACGATGTCGTACTTCAAGATGTACTCGCCCGTCTTGTATCGCAGCTCCGTGTGTTGCTCGAAAGAGCGGAACATGTACGTAATCGGGCCCTCGCCAGCCTGTGCAACATCCTCGTCTGGCGTGGGCTGGTCACTCGCGGTCTCTTGACCAGCCGTGGCCACTTCACTCGGCTCCGGACTCACGCTGGTCGTCGTCGACGCCACGTTCGCTTCGGGGGCGACTTCCATTGTCGGCGGAATCCGCACGCTTTTCCCGTTCAGCAGCTTGATATGCAGGCTTTCCAAAAACTGGCTGATTCCGGCCTGCTCCACCGAAATACGGCTGTGTTGTTTTCTTGTGAACCGTATGTCCATGCTCTGCGACGGCATGCAGATGTCCACGGCGTTGGAGTTTTCGACCGAAACCACCTCGGCCTCCGGCTTCAGCGGCGCCCACGTCTCGTCGGCCGGGATTCTCATCTCGATGGGCGCAAACCGTGAGAAATCGGACGGGTGTGCGTAAGGGGACGGAATGAACTTCAGCAGGTAGTAGTGGTGGGTGGCACTAGACTTGGTCCCGGGAATAAGGGACAGCCGGTGCTCACCGTCCTCGCGCCTGCTGTCCCCAATCTCAGCCTGCTCCATCTCCCATGGATTGCGGTCGATTTTCTGTTGTGCTCCAAATGTGTCTATGTACCGAGTAAACACGGGCGAACTGGGTTATGTTAGTAATCTACATCTCAATATGCTCAACAGAAAACTTGCTGTCACTTACTGTGTCAAGAAAATGTACTTTTCCTTCGAATGAGTCTTCGGTTGTGGCAACACATCCGCCTCGCGACCAAGCTTTGCATCTGCGTGTAGCGCCATGCCAAACCTGCATTCGCTGTTAGGACGATGAAGCATTTGTACAAAATCTCCACATAAATACGTACACTGCAGAGTATTCCGGCTTTTCGGGTTCGTCTCGCCTGTCTGCCCGCGCCTCGCTGCCCGCTTTCGCGGTCTCGTCAAGTCGCGCATACACGTTCAATATCGCTTTCGCGTCAGGGGATGGCGAAGCGGCCTCGCATGGTTCTGCTTCCAAAGGTGCGAGATCGGGCTCCTCGCTGGCAAGGTTTCCGGTTCTCTTTTCCTCTTCCAGCACAATGCTCTCCATTAGTCGGCCGACGGTGTCATCGATCGAGGTGTCCACATTGTCGCTCGGTGCCAACCCAACAAGCCGCTTAATGTACTCAGGGTCCTTCCTGGGCTCCACGGCAGTAAAGCCCTCCTCCAAAATCTGTTTGCTTTCGTTCATCACAAGCAATGGGTATTCGAGCAAAAAACCGGCCAAGCTGTTATAGGTCGGCGCCTGCTTCATTGCCACAGCCCGCCATCGCGTCCACTGGCCATTGCGCAAGTTCCACGGCAAACTGTTCTCAAAATCGACGCGATAGAAGGAGACCTTGGACGCGCCGTACCGTTCGGGGTGGAAATACAGCTCCACGTGGGCTCTGGCGTACAGGTTCAAGGACAGGATGACCAGCCGCCGGGCAACGTCCATCCTGCGTTCCTGGAGGGCGGAAATGCGAATCTGCGAACGGTCGACGACTTCCATGAACGTCTCGCTCAGACGCGAAATGACGGCGAGCGGGATGTCGTCGACTGACAGGTCCGTTGTGTATGCCAAAAATTTAAGATCGGTTGAAGATTCCACGATGCCAGCCATGATCGTTTCTAGTTTGGTGATTGTCCACTCAACTATATTCTGTGGCCCGATAATCTCTATCTTCTCTAGGCCGGGTCGTAGATCGACTCCCGACTGAGCCATCTGCCGCAATATGGATGCGTCCTTGGACAACAGCAAAATCAGGTCACGGCGCTCTTTCAAAGGAAAGTACTTTTGTGTCAGCAAATCCTTGGTGATGTCCGCCGACACCTTGATGCCCCAAACTTGGTGGATAATGAAACGAATTGTCAGCGCCTTCTTGCGAAGACACGGAACCATCGCGCCATATCGAGGATCGGATTGACTAATATTTCGCCGACAGTACACAACCAGTTGGTCCTTTTTGAACGACCTGTCGAGCGTGCGCTCCATCTGCGAGAATCTGGGCCGGGACACCAAGTTCGCCTGGGGTCTGACCTCGTCGATGGACGCCAAGAAATCGTCGCCGCCGTCTGTCTGCCGGTTGAATAGCAACTGAGTCGCATTCTGGTCGATAGACTCAGGATTGACCGTCGTTTCTTTGTTCTTTTCTGCGATTTCTGCCACTCGTCTATTCTTCTTTGCCTTCTTCCGGTACACCTGACCAAGAATAATTATGCTTTCTTTTTTCTTGACCTCGCGAGCGGGGGGTTCCCGGACATCCAGCATTTCATCTTCTGCAAAGCTTGTATTGAGTCCGGAAAGAGGCCGGACCAGGTCCACATCGCCTGCATTCTCGAATAGTGTATAGTGCTCGAGTGTCTTTGAGCCAGCAAGACCGGGCTGACCTGGATTGCGTGGCCTTGGGCTAAACTTGTCCGCGTCCACAGGTCTTCTCTCGCTCAAAAGATCAGGCCTCAAAAACGAGAAACGGTTGCTGCGAAGAAATTCCGTCAATGCCCTATCGTCTTCGGCGAGCGGGCCCGAACCGAGCAGATGCCGGGCGTCCGTTGCCACGCCCTCCTCCGGTCGTCCTAAGGATGTAATGGCTCGGGCAAGCCGTGCGTGAGGTAATTGCACGCTGGCGCCATAATACAACGTCCTGTGGCACCGCACAGAAAGCATGGTGCCTTCGCCGTACTTGCAAGATGCTGGAGATAGCTGCAATGTTTGCCGGCTTGTGAGTCGAGATGATTATTTTGCTTCGGAAAATATGGGATGAACAAAAAAAAATTATACTTTTTTTTTCTCCCAATTATCACTTGGCCCAGTCCCCAGATCTAGCCTAGACTATGTCTGGACCCGATACTACTTGTAAATGGAAAAGAAATAGTTTTAGGTGAGTCGATGATACAGTAAACAAAAAGAACTATACAAGAAATAACTAAATAAGGTCTGTTTATACAAAAACGAACGGCCATGGCGATTCACACGGATGGCAAAATTGACATATGTAGTCAGTCGCCCCCCAATTCGACCCATCTTATCTGGCAAGAGAAAATTCCGGAATATGCAACTACAACGCGACAAAGCCTATAGCTTGATAAACTCATCACGCTTCTTCCTGTACGCCGCACAGTTCCGGAGCCAGCGCCTGTATCCGTGGAGCGACGTGATCTTCTCGCCGTAATAGTCAGGAACGGGGTTTGCGAAGGACTGGTAGGACGGATCGACCCTGTTTTTCTTGATATGCTGCAAAAACAAATCCTCTTTCTGTATGATCTTAATTAGTGCTCATATTCCTCATCAGCAAGCTTTTGCTCCGCAAAGGGTGAACGCACCGTAATGAAAGGTATCCGGTTTCCTCGCAAGAAGATGAAGTTGAATATGAAATTCGCAGCTATCGGACCCAACAGGGAGCAAAATCCTGCAAATAAGAACAACCCGCCTCCGAGAACGAGCATGGGGTCAAAGCCAAAAATCATCTGCGTCGGATCGATCTCTATCGAGGCAACATAACTCCAGCCAGCAATAAGCCCCAGGGAACCAGCCACGCCGGCCGACACGAGCTGAAATCCACGGCGGTAGCTGCGATACTTTAGGAACTCGTTCCATGATAATGAGCGGTGGGCATTGTCCACCTGGACCCGTTCGGCAACAGGTTCCGCTGCGGCGTCGAGTCGCAGTGGCGACGATGTGAATGTCCGCTTGAACTGTGAGTTGGCCACATGATGCGACGCGGCCAATTGATTCACAAGCGGGGCTAGTCGAGAACGAAGCTGGGATGTAGACGGCGACGATGAGACTCGCGATACTGACAGGACGGCGGTTTGCAGGACCGGCTGTAAGCTGTGGAACGTACGAGCGCAGTAGGCGCTCGGCATGCTACTGCGGGCAGCCGTACCGATCAGCCGCAGCGCCAGATGCCGTGGAATCATCTTGTCGAAGGAAAAAAAAATTAGAAAAATTCGATGTAATGTTGTTGCGGTTGTCAAGGCAGACCAGGATCGTTTTCCTTCGACCTGTAAGAAAACTTCCGAATGGCTAGCAGTGGTTTAAACCGCCACCGCGTTCTGCAGTGCAAGCCGCAAGGTAGTTAACAAACAAGGTTTGACTGCGGTGGTAAAATATGGACAGATGAGCAGGAACTTGGCGAAGGTCTAGTAGTTGTAATTTTTTGAGTATTATTATCAGAAGGCTTGCTAGTAAGTAGTAGATGCGTGAGAACATGAAAAAAGACCACTGGCGGGCGATGGTGGTTTATTCTCATGGTAAGGCAGGAAAGAGTTTCTGTAGTGCCAAACGTTCAACAAATTTGCCGCTGGCATTCTGAAAAACATCAAACCAAATCAGGAAACATATGTAGTATGTACTATTGCGTGTCTTTTGCGATGACCTCAAGGCTGTTCGGATAGGATTTGTGGGGAACCGACTGTAGCCGGGAATGAATTGGGACGGACAACAGTACTCACTGGGATACTTATGATATACTCACTACTGGGATACTTATGATACCGGTTCACATTGCATGATTTTTAACCTCGTCGATAGCTAGGACTACGCTACAGTCGAGCTACTTCCATGAATATCGCGTGAGCGGGTCGGACAATGACCTGCGGGAATCAAATATGATGGCATGCACAACCTGGGCGGTTTAGACAGAAGAGGCCTGCTGTAGAACGGTGGAACGCGGGACTCTTGATTCTAGTTGCAGTCACAGGAACAGAGACTAGGCAAACAGTTGCGCAGTCCAGAACAATTTCATTTATAATCGGGGGTTTCATGGATGGGGTAAATGAACGATGAAACCTTGGGCGGACGGGCAAATGAGCGGCTCGGCTCTCTACGTCAGCGGCCCGCCGTCTACGATAGACCGTCCAGCATGCACTACAGCGCCAATTGAGCCGGCCACTGGCGCGCCACCAGTGCTGATGCTCTACGGTACTCTCGTTACGACGCCGCGGAGAACACGGAAACGAGTGTATGGCAGGATATATGCGTGAACGGGCGAAGGTCGAGGTCGACCACCGCAGAAGGCGCTGGGCTCCAGCCAATGGCGGCCGGCTGATAAATAATGGGGCCGGCCGGCTGGTGGTACGATCCCCGCCGCGCACAAAGCCCTCCATCGCGGTCGACCCCACCTTCAACAGTCGCCTTATATAACCGGCCCTTGTCCCGCTCGCGTCATCCCGTTCTCGTCGCCTTGCCCATCCACGTCCCCATCCACCACCGCCAATCCAATGTCGTTCGCCCGCCCCGCCCTCCGCGCCGCCTCCCGCGCATCCATCGCTTCCGCGGCCCGCACCCGCTTCGCCCTGGCCGCCCGGCCCGTCGCGCGAAAGTACTCCACCGAGCCCGCCAAGGGGGGCAGCAACACGCTCCTCTACACCGTCCTTGCGACCGCCCTCGTCGGCGGCGGTTACTACTACTACTCGACTGGCTCGTCGCCCGTCATCCCCGCAGTCGCTACACCGTTTGTTCCTACGTACGAGGACTACAAGAAGGTCTACAATGATGTGGCCGAGAGCCTCGAGGGCGACTACGACGACGGATCCTACGGACCCGTCCTTGTCCGTCTCGCTTGGCACGCTTCCGGCACCTACGACGTCAACACCAAGACCGGCGGATCCAGCGGTGCGACGATGAGGTGAGCTGACCAGCCGATCTGTCGTTTTCGAATCCGACGCTAACAGCTTGCCTGCCAGATTCGCTCCCGAGGCGCTTCACGTAAGCACATCTTTCACGACTTCGACGACGGATATTGTTTCAAGAACTAATCTTCTTCCTCTTTTTTTTGGTTTTAGGGTGCGAACAATGGATTAGTATGTCCCAATCTATAGTCTGATTTTTAATCTGCATTTACTAATCATCTCAATCCTATAGGCTAAGGCTCGCGATCATCTCGAACCGATCCACGCAAAGTACCCCTGGATCTCCTACGGTGATCTCTGGACTCTGGCTGGCGTTGCCGCCATCCAAGAGCTCGGCGGTCCTACCGTCAAGTGGAGACCTGGCCGTGTCGACGCTGATGCTGGTAAGTTAAACAACTCATCGTGATGACCTCTTTTTTGGGGGAGTGTGCTAGGCGGGCACCGCACTTGACGTGACACGTGCTTCCGCTTTGGGCCAAGCTGCCGAGTGCTCGAGAATGTCTGTGCGTGAGCCCGTAACGGCTTGAATCACGTGATGTGGTGCTCGGTTCACTCGATGGAACTTCATTTTCTGTCTACACATGAGATGGCATCTAACTCGATACTCTTCTTCTTGCAGCCGCCTGCACTCCCGACGGCCGTCTTCCCGATGCTGCGCAAGGCTCTGATCACATTCGAAATATCTTCTACCGCATGGGTGTGTAATCCTCGATTTCTTGTGTCCTCGTTTGAGTTGGAAACTAACGTGGATCTTCAACCCGCCAGGCTTCAACGACCAGGAGATTGTCGCCTTGGTTGGCGCCCACGCTCTTGGCCGGTGTCACACCGACCGATCCGGCTTTGATGGCCCATGGACGTTTGCCCCGACTTACCTGACCAATGATTTCTACAAGCTCTTGGTTGACGAGAAGTGGCACTGGCGAAAGGTTCGTTGCACATGCTCTGTTCTAAGTTGTGGGTAATACTAACCAGCTGCCTGTTTAGTGGTCCGGCCCTGCGCAGTATGAGGACAACAAGACGAAGAGTCTTATGATGCTGCCTGCTGATATGGCCCTGGTCAAGGTATGGCACCCTATCGATCTTTGCTGTTGGTGGAAATTTTTTAACACAGGCGTGGTTTAGGACAAGAAGTTCAAGGTCTACGTCGACAAGTACGCCAAGTCCAACGACGATTTCTTCGAGGATTTCAGCAATGCTTTCTCCAAGCTCTTGGAGCTTGGTGTTGCCTTCCCTGCTGGCCAAGAGCCGTGGGAATTCACTGCTACCACTGCCTAAGCCTTTGACGGGTAGCTCAATATTCAATTAAACGACAGACAGCCACTGGACTTGGTGGGGATATTTTACAGTGATGATAATACTACTTTCTATATTTTATGATCAGTTCCTAGTTCGGATTCTAATAGAACCAAAGAAGTGCTATATTAATTACTTTAACAAAGTAAATACGTGCTCCTTTGTAGACGCAGTGATTATTGTGCTAAAGCTCAATATTACCATGTGTGCTGTCTGTAACTTGAACGCGTAAGCATGTCGATTGTTGACGCGTACCAATTAACCGAATTAGAGTTTGATTAGTTTATGCGCGTGATAACCATTGTTGTTATGGCAACGGAGTAAACAACTCTAATGAAAACAAAGCCCCATATGACGGGCCGTGCCACCACTCACACTCAACAGAACCACAGCTAGTGCTGACTTTTTAGCATCCTTGCTCTTTCCGTTCAAAATTCTGCAAAACTTCGTCGATACATACAGATTTATTTTCAAAGTGACTTAACACCTCGATATGGAGGCGCCGACGCCGACTGTGACGTCAAACGAGACCGCTTCTGCGACCCCTTCTTCACCTAGTGGTTCCCAGTCAGCTTCGACTCATTTGTCCGACGTTCCGTCTTGCGATGTGCGCCGAAACTCACCGACAACGGTCGACCATCAGCAAGCTTTGCGCAAGCAGGCGATGCCGAACGCTGAGAATGGGCTCATCTCGTCTTTGGACGGTGTCTCGCCGTTGCCGCTGGCCGACAAGACGTCCCCGCGACCTCGACAGTCGCTTCTATCGTTTTGGCACGAAAAGGAACGAGAGACTATGAAGAACGACAAGCACAACGATCTACCGGCGAAAGACTCAAGTCCCGTAATTAGCCCTCGTGTTCGCGGCAGCATTTTCCACCAGGCCACATCTCCAACTTTATCTTCGTCCGCTCAGTCACCCTCTCCCAGAATTTTACCAGCGTCTCCGCCGAAGCCTTTTAGTCCTGCGTTACTTGCGGAGATCAGCGAGAACCGTGACGTGAGAGAGCTGGCGCTAAACAACGGTCGCAGGTCGCCGGATAAGCGATCGTCACTTTTGTCCAGTTCCGGCTCTCTTCGGTCCAAAAAAGTCACGTTTGAGATGGCACCACCTCAGGTGCTTGAGTTTGAATCAACTGCTGAGCCTACGGGTGCGGGAGGGTTGACGTCCGACTCCGACGACGACGGCGGGGATCGCATGGAAGAAGATTTTCCCAAAGCCGAACTCGACGTCAACAACACTCCTTCTCCAGTATTCAAGTACGAAAGTGCGTTTAGCTCTGGTCAGTTTCTCCATCGATCGCCGAGCGGCAGCCGGTCCTTGCCCAAGCATAGTCCGACGCTGCACTCGCGACCGTTGCCTGCGGTACCAGGACAGCCCTCGCTGGCGCAGCCGTCTGAATTAAGGGAACTGTTACCGCATCAGCCGTTTGCTTCGGTTTCTCGAACATTATCCAGCCGAAGTGCTCATCACAGAGACTCTCAAATGAGCGTCATGACCGACGGGTCTGCATATGATGCGATGGATATTTTTGACGACTACACAATGGAAGAAATAGCAGAGTCCGAAAATTCAGATGTCGAGCCTGAGCGCAGTGCTCATTCTCCGAATCCCGAGAACGAGGTTACGGAAACTAGCAGCAAGGTCACGCAGGATACGGTGGCTGATGCGGACACGGATGGTATTGAAAATAACGACGACCAGTTCATAGACTCCAAAGTGGAATCGCAAGATTCTGAGGAGGGTTCTGGCTTGGAGTATGAGATAAATGGAGTGTCTGATTCGCCACTGTCAGATTCGACCGTCGAGACGTTTGAAAGCCCTCTTCTTGTTGTTGAGATGCCGACCCCGAATCCAAATAGTAGTATTGAGGCACCCAAGCGCGACTCTATGAAACGTGATGCTACGACTGATTCGTTCAAGCTCGAGCTTCCCTTTGAAGGCAAGAGGGAGCTGGGTCTTGGCCTGGACGACTACCTCACGTCCAGTTCGTTTTTGACTCGCGATTGGTCTCGGCATGATTTGGACGACATAACCGACGACATCACAACTGACGATATCGCCATTCCCAAGAACATGGCGGCCACTCTAGACGACCTTGAGGAAGCTCCGACCATCAAGTCGTCCTCCGGAGCAAAAACGAGACCGAGCATGATTCCGGCAGATCTGGAGGAGATGGCGAGCGAACGACGCAAAGTTAGCGGTGGGAGTCTCGAGGCCAGGTTTCTGGAATTGCCGGACGTCGTGAAGGATCTTCCTGCGAAGGAGAACCTGTACTTGGACCTCAACATCGGAGACATTTCTCTGGATCTGGACGAGGAGTTTGACAGGGTTGTGGAGACACAAAAGGTGAGTTACTGCTGATAGTGTGGCTAAACGACACAGGCTAACACACCTAAACAGAGAGGATATCTGATGAGACAGAGCACAAAGGTGGTTTATGCGAGGGCAGTGTCTGACTTTAGAGAGAAGGCGCCTCCGCCTGCGCCTCCCCCTTTGCCAGTACGGAAGCGAGATAACAGGCACCCTCAGAGGATGGCGCCCAAAGATCCGTACCCAGCAAGGTCCACTGTTCCTGAACCCAAGGTTGATATACCTAAGCCAGTCCCTCAGGCTACTACAGCGCCGTCATCTATGCTCATTGACGTGGCACCGGTTCACAGTGGTGTACTGAACCCAAAAAAAGTGCGCACAAACAATCACATCCACGCGGTTACGCCGAGCGATAGCTCAAGAGGGGGTCAGACGAGTCAGCGCTCGCCTTCTTGGCTGCGCAAGATAAGCGACGACTACACCAAGGACGGGGTTGATCCTGCAGACCGTGGCCGTTTGTTTGTCAAGGTGTTGGCCCTGAAGGATTTGAAGATTGCGATCAACGAAGGTAAGAACATATAAACTTTACCACGCCTATGTGCTTGTGCTGATTGTATTGCAGAAACAAAGCCTTTCTTTACGTTGACGTTGGACAACGGAATTCATTGCGTTACAACCTCTAACATTAGCCTGACAAAGAATGCCGCTATTTACCAGGAGTTTGAGCTCATTGTTGGACAAGACCTTGAATTCATCCTGACACTCAAGGCGAGAGTCACTCGTCCTGTTTCGTCCCCGGTGCAGCCTAGCTCTCCGAAGAAGAAAGAAAGCCGATTCGGTCTCGAGAAGTTGTTTGGCTCTCCCAAACGCAGATCCGTGAACCTGACACCGACTACGTCACCGTCTCCGGCTCCCGCGGCCACCGGCGGCCGTCCGCTTGAGAGCATTATGAGTCCTGACGGATCGTTTGCTCGATCCTATATTTCGTTCTCGCAAATTGAGGATGAGGTGTACATGCGATCCAAGATTTTGGAGGTTCCCTGTTACAGTGAATGGACGTCCGATATCGATGCGACCAAATCCCCGCGCAAGCAAAAGACGACGACATCGCCGTATCCTGTCGGCAAAATCGTGCTGCAGCTGTTGTATTTCGCAAAGAGTTACAAGTCGCAGGACGTGCCGAGAAGTCTGAACGCTTGCCTGAGAATCTTGACTACCGCGGAGAAGAACGCGGAGAAGCATTGACGCTGAGCTAAATTTTTTTTTGGCTATGTTTTAATTTGTTTGGACATGCAATATTTTGTAATTTGGCTCTTGTTAGTCGGTAAATACGTGGCACAGTCTGTATGTGGTTGACATGGATTTTGCTTGCTCAAGTGTTGTAAAGTGAGTAAGATAATGCGGGACAAGATTATATAATGGATGCAATTTGAGCAATAATACGAGTTCACAGCAAACTGGTAGCACATACATATGTAAAATGCCGAAATTCGCCTGCATGTCATATGCAAACATATAGCTCTAAACCAATGTAGTACACCTTTCAGAATGTCGTAGACCGTTTCGTGGTACAGCTCGCTGGAGCATCATCATACTGCCAAATGCAAACTATGCCTTTCCTTGTTGGGCACAATACGCAAAATGCTGGAACCACGCTTAAAAGCATCTCCCAGCAAATACCTTAAAAGTCATTTTTCCGGGCCGTGGAGGGTACCATTGGACTCTACTCCATCAGAGCTTTCGATCAAGCCCAAAATCGAGCCGCTCCGATGCCTGCAGCCAAAGATATTCAGGTCGGAAGCTTAGGCGGCGATTTGGGTCATTTTGGTGCTCATATCACGGGAAGTTAGACCTAACCCTGCTTCTGCTTAGCACCGCCCAATTTCGCGGTTAGGGGAATGAGATGGTCGCTAGATCTCGATCTCAAAAAGCTGCTATTCTACGTGAGCTCAGGTGTGCCACAGAATATAGGAATAAGACTGAAAGCAGCAGAAAAGAAAAATGCCGGCTCTTTTATTGAGAAGTCGTCGAGATACTTTAGACATCAGATATTTATTCACTACCTGGTGATTTCAGACGGAAGACAAGTATGATGTCACTACAACAATCACCAACTGTGGACACACCAAGTAAAATTGCGAAATATTCTCACTCGCGAAATTTACGTCCGAAAACGCAAGTTAATACTATGAAAATTGCACAATTGTGTGATGTGATCAGCGACAATCGTGAGTTCGCGCCCAGAATAAAACAAGTAAAACAAGGTTGTTTAGGCATCGCCAGATCGGGCAAAGTGATTGCATGGCAGTGATTCTTTGGGTTGTGGTTGATGAAGATAGAGTAAGCAGTGGAAGCAGTGGTAAGGATGAGAGTAGCAAAAATGACCGTCCCGAACTGAAAGTGGTT
The DNA here is from genome assembly GCA_030556275.1 of Lipomyces sp. NRRL Y-27488. Lineage (NCBI taxonomy): Eukaryota > Fungi > Ascomycota > Lipomycetes > Lipomycetales > Lipomycetaceae > Lipomyces > Lipomyces sp. NRRL Y-27488. The sequence goes on along the minus strand of JAKTPS010000243.1, from coordinate 45 downwards.
CTTTTATGGCCATCCGCCCGCTGAATACACGTGGCCATGCACACA